>CM064527.1:38307923-38440389 GCA_032716605.1 Paralithodes platypus | reverse complement strand
TACAACAGAAGACCTCAGTGATATAACCTACACCATCGCCGGGGGGGGATTCAGATTGATAATTCAGATGTTCTAAGCAATATCACCGTTAGAGAGAGAGAAGGTGAATTGGTAGATAAACTCAAGGTAATAAAACGCCTGGACCGGATACAATCTCGCCTATAGTTCTAAAGGAAGCTAAGGATGATCGCTCCAAACCACTGACATTACTATTCAATAAATCCTTGCAATCTGGAACTATGCCTGATCAGTAGAAGATAGCCAACGTAACACCGCTATTAAAAAAAGGCAGCAAATCCCTACCCAGTAACTATCGTCCAATTAGCTTAACCTCAGTTGTATGTAAAATGCTAGAAACGGTCAAAAGAGACAGACTCGTAAATCACTTAGAGGAAAATAACATACTTAAAGATACTCAACACGGCTTTCGTAAAAAACGTTCCTGTTTAACAAACCTCTTGGACTTGTTTCCACGATATCCTCAACCTCTACGATGAGAGTAAAGCTGTAGATATTATATATCTGATTTTCAAAGGCCTTTGACAAAGTTCCCCACAAACGTTTACTGCTAAAACTAAAAGCGCATGGAATACAGATGGTGTGTTGAAATGGATAGAAATTGGCTCAGCGACAGAAAGCAAAGAGTAGTCATAAACGGTAAGGCATCTAAATGGACCAATGTAAGTAGCGGGGTACCCCAGGGATCGGTACTAGGACCAATTCTCTTTCTAATTTACATCAACGACATAGATGAGGGTCTCACCTGTACAATCTCAAAATTTGCTGACGAGACAAAAATTGCAAATAGCGTACTCTCAAAGGAACAAGTTGACGATATGCAACACACTCTAGATAAATTGTCACAGTGGGCCCAAATTTGGCAAATGAGTTTCAATGCGGATAAATGTAAAGTACTACATATCGGATACCTAAATGAGAAAGCAAACTATTCGATGAATGGCACTCAGCTTAAGAATGTAAACAGAGAAACCGATCTGGGAGTAACAATATCGAGTAACCTAAAACCGAGTCAACAATGTTCAGAAGTTGTTAAGAAGGCAAACAAAATAATTGGCTTTATAGGCAGGTCATTTGAGCATAAATTCAAAGACGTTATCCTAACCCTTTACAATTCCTTAGTCCGCCCTCTTCTGGAATACTGCGTTCAATGCTGGTGCCCTTATTACCAAAAAGACATAAACAAGCTAGAACGAGTTCAACGTAGAGCTACCAAAATGATACCTAGCCTAAAGAACAAACCATACGAAGAGCGTCTTAGAGAATTAAATCTATTTCCTTTAACCCAGCGAAGATTAAGAGGTGACTTAATTCAAGTGTTCAAAATCATCAAAGGCATCGACAATATGAACTATAGTAAGTACTTCACTATCGACCAATCTAATTACACGCGGGGAAACGGTTGCAAAATTATTGGTAAATCTTTTAACTCACACGAATCTAAGAATTTCTTCTTCAATCGAGTTGTCAACTTGTGGAATGGGCTTCCCCGAAACGTTAGAGACTGCAGCACCGTTGATTCATTTAAACTCCGCCTAGACAAATATCTCGCATCAAACCCGCACTGACTGCGTTTGTAAATGAATAACTTTATTTTATCCTCCCCTCAGTTACTAACCCATATGTCCCCTACTAACTTCCTAGTCCTGCCACGGACATTAGTTCCAGGGCAGTAGTTCCCTTTCCAATGTTCCCTTACCCACTCTAAACCACTGTTTGGACACTTGATCCTCAGTGTTTTGGAGGACAAGCAGCTTGAAGGGTCACTAGAACTGTTGCTGCTTGATTTCCTTTGTACTCCTTTGTACTTTGTACCATCATCACCACTCTCCACCACCACCACCCCCACCACTATCACCATCATCACCACTCCCACCACCACCACAAACCAACATCACCACCACCACTATCACCATCTCCACTATCATCATCATCACCACTACCACCATCACTATCATCACCACCACAGCCATTATCACCACCACCATCACTATCACCACCACCAGCATCAATATTATCTTTCCTTATCCTCTCCATCTCCTCATCGTTTCTTCTCTCTTCCTCCCTCTTATTTGTCCTTCTCCTCCCCTAACTCCCTCCCTCCTCCCGCCTCCTCCTCCCCCCAACTCTTCGTCCTGCTTGTCGTCCGTGTTTTCCAGTATTGTAAGGCTGATAAGCTTTGATTAATGATTCACAGGAGTGGAAAGGGGAGGGGGGAGGAGGAGGGGAAGGATGCAGGAGATGCTGTGGGTGGGGGGGTTATGGGAGGATAAGGGGAATACGGAGAGGGTAGGATATGAAAGATGGTGGAGGAAGATGGGAGGATGGAGGTAGGGGGCAGGGATACGGAGAGGGGAGGAGATAAAGGAAGGTGAGGGAGGTTGTAGGATATCGTGAGGGGGGTAAGTGATAGGGGGGGGGGACGTTGGTGGAAGGGGGGTCAGGGAGGTAGAAGAGGGGGGAGGGGCCACTTTCTGTTGACACTGCTCCTCTCTCCCTGTCCCCCCCCCCCCCTCCTTCGCCTCACACCTCACTTCCCCTATCTTGTTTTCATCATTACAGGAGGGCGGGCGTATTTATTTCATCATTTGTGTATCTTTGTATGTTTTATTTTGTTTAGTGTCCTCCTTAGACCTCCATCAAGCTTAAAAAAACACCCGCCCTAGACACCCCCGGTGACCCCCCAACCTTCAAGATAAGTTTGTAAATTTTTCGATAGAAAAATGTCCTAGCCGAAAGCGGGTTCCTCTTATAATACAGGCTCACTATCGCTCCCAGGAGAATCTCGACACCTAAATGACACGAAAGTCTTAATATTGACAAAGAAATGGGGCGACAGGTCTTAAAATCGCCAAACTAATAGGCAGAACGTCCTAAAATCTGAAAACTAACGAGGCTAAACATGAGGAAGAAGGGGGACCAGAAAAACGACATACCTCCCCATAAACGACATACCTCCCCATAAACGACATACCTCCCCATAAACGACGTACCTCCCCATAAACATAATTATGTTCTACTTGGTAACCTGACTCAGTTCTTCCTCTGTTCAATAATGTCAGCAACACAACACTCACCACTGCATTAAGGGGAGAGGGGTCGATTTTCTATATCCCCTTCTCCCTCATGTTTAGCCCCACTAGTTTTGAGATTTTAAGATGTTTGCCCTATTAGTTTTGTCGATTTTAAGAACTTCCGCCCCATTTCCTTGTCAATATTAAGACCTTTCGTGCTATTTAAATGTCGATTGTTTTTTCCTGGCGAACGATAGTGAGCCTGTAATTTTGGAAGAATTTTTCTACCGAAAAATATACAAGTTAATCTACAAGGGGGATCTAATGGATGTTTTTGTGTTAAAGTTTGATGGAGGTCTAGAGAGGAAACTAGAAAAATCATTAATACATTAAGAAATCGACCAAAAAGTGAGCCACCTGTCTTATTAACCCCTTCTGTACCGATCACGTACTATTAATTTTTATTCTGGCTACTACTAGACGATTTTATTCAGCTTAGAAAGGACCTCCATCAATGAACAGGCTTCGTACTATCTCATTAACCTGTCTCACTACCACAGTCCCTCCTAAACTACACAAAATTGTCTAAATATAACTAGAACAAAACTAAAGAGACGTCACCGGTACAGAAGGGGTTAAGGGGAAGGGTTTATTTATTGGTGTATTTATTTATTATTTGTTTTAGTTTTTTCCCTAGACTTCCATCAATCTTAAAAACCATCTCCAAAATCCCCTTTCTAGATAAATGTGTACTTATTTCGGTAGAGAAATGCCCCGGCTGGTGGCCCATATCTCCTAAATTACAGGCTTGCTATCTCTTGCCAGGAAAAATAATAGACACCTAGATGGCACAAAAGGTCTTAATATCGCCAAACTAATGAGGCGAACATCTTAAAATGTAAAAAATAATGGGGATAAACACGAGGAAAAAGGGGTTCCAAAAAACTCCACACATCTTCCCTTAAGGTTGATGCTTTGTCTTATACGAATTAAGGGGAAGTGTTCAATACCTCTGGAGATATTGTGATCGTCGATGTCTGTCAATCTGTCTGTTTGTCTCTGGTTGGGGCACACATAAGAAATAGTAAGCATGGGAAAACATGAGATTGTATTTTTTAGTCTTTTATCTACGTTCAGTCTCTCTCTCTCTCTCTCTCTCTCTCCCTCTCTCTCTCTCTCTCTCTCTCTCTCTCTCTCTCTCTCTCTCTCTCTCTCTCTGTCTCTCTCTCTCTCTCTCATTTATTCCCCTTTGATCTTCCTCCTTTCGCTCTTTTTCCCAGTATTTACCATTATCCTACTTTTCTTTGGTCTGCTTACTCACCCAGCCGTCTCTAGGAAGCATGGTGAGAACTTATTTACAGTATCAGCCATTGTGTTCACCCTTGACCAACTCGTAACTTATTCATAAGCATTGTGGGTTTAGGTGGTGGGAGAGGGGGGGGGGGTATATTTTTCTGGACCCACTTCTCCCTCATGTTTATTTTCATTGTTTTTTAAATGTTAGGACGTTCGCCCCATTAGTTTAGCTAGTTTATGACCGTTTGCCCTATTTCTTTGTCAATACTTTTGTGCCAGTTAGGTGTTGATTTTTTTTTCCTGGCAAGCGATAGCAAGCTTGTAATTGAGAAGCAACCAGCCTTCGGTCGAGGCAAATTTATCTCGAAGTTTTTTTTTTGGTGATACTTTTTAAAACTGATGGAGGTTTAGGGAGCACAACAAAAATGAATACAAAAAACAATATATATATATATATATATATATATATATATATATATATATATATATATATATATTATATATATATACTGTATATATATATAATGAATAAATAACAAATAATTAAAATACAGAAAAACTGAAACTCAATAATGCCAGGCTCGTTAACCCTTTGAGTATGCCATGACGTATTATTGTTTAATTTGGCTATTATTTATTTATTTTCACCAGTTTATAAAGGGAATATGGTAGTAACAAAGTTAATGGAGATCGACATTACCTATTCAATTCCAAGAGGGCCATCTTAAGGGGACATGCTCGTTTGTTCTAGCCCCTCTTCTCCCTCATACTAAGCCCCTTTAGTTTTCAGATATTAAGACGTTCGGTCCATTAGTTTGACGGTTTTAGGAACTTTCGCCCCCTATCTGTGTCAATATTTAGACTGCTCGTGTTATTTAGATATCGATTTTTTCCTGGTAAGCGATAGGGAGCTTGTAATAAATGAGGAACCGGTCTTCGGCCGGGACATTTTTATACCGAATATTTATAAATATATGCTTGGAAGGAGGGTCCTAGGGCTGTTTTGTTAAGTTTGATGGAGGTCTAGAGAGGAAACTAGAAAATAATAAATGAATTAAACAATCGACCAAAAAAATACCATCTCCACTTAATTAAGTGCAGTAAAATCGTCTAGTGTCACCTAGAATAAAAGGAAATAATTGTATCATAATACTGAAAAGGTTACGTTCTTACGAGACACCGCACATACACACCGCAAGCAACATCCGACAGACATAATTACAGTGTGTCATGTATATAGTAAGATGTATGCACAATGTCAACTGTAAAAGAAGGGACAGTTGGTTGGCAGCGTCCTATAAATTGCACTGAATTGCTCTCCTTTTTCAGTTAATATTTTCTCTCGGCTATCTTGCTTCGTGTTCTTTAGTATTTGGTTTTATCATAATCTTTATCTATCTATTTATCTATTATATCTGTTTGTTTATATACCTATTATTTGTTTATATTTATCTATCTATGTATCTATCTACTGTATATATGTTTACCTATCCATCTAACATAATAATTCTATATTTTTTTTTTTTTTTTTTTTTTTTTGTTTTTTTTCTATGTGATTGAGGGAGGCAAAAGGCATAACTGCCTATAGCGAGTGCCTCCCCCATAGTTGAAAGAGTGACAGGGCCAAAATCAAGGGACGTTCGAGCCAAAATGCCTGGACACACGGAGTTTGAAGCAATTTAAGTCATAGGAAGAGGGAAAGACTGATTCTGGGAGAGAGTTCCAGAGCTCAGATGTTGAGTAGAAGAAAGTTTGAGAGTAACGTTTCACTCTTGGGTTGGAGAGTTGCACAGAGTAGGGGTGGGATTGAGTTGCAAGACGGGTACCACGTGCCCTACGTAAAGGAGGTGGTATGCCCTGGGATAGCTCTGAGGAACACTGATTATTATAGTAGCGATAGAATAGCGAGAGAGATGCAACATTGCGGCGGAGAGAGAGAGATTGCAGAGAGTTGGTGAGTGGACGGGAGTTAATGATACGAAAGGCCTTCCTTTCAACTTTGTCTAGGAGAGCGGTGTGCGGTGAGCGGTGAGCGGTATGTCATAATGTGTCTCTATGTCACTCTTACACACTCTCTCTCTCTATCTCCATCTACCTATCTATCTAACTATCTATATATCTACCTGTCTGTCGTGATAGCTCTCTCTCTCTCTCTCTCTCTCTCTCTCTCTCTCTCTCTCTCTCTCTCTCTCTCTCTCTCTCTCTCTCTCTCTATTATATATATATATATATATATATATATATATATATATGTGTATGTATATCCATTATTTGAGGTTACGCCCAAAATAAAGTGAATGGCGATACGACATAGAAGATAGGAAGGAGGAAGAAGAAAAAAAGGAAGAATAAGATAGGTGGAGGAAGGAGGAGAGGAGGAGGAGAATGGGAAGCCTTTAGCGAGTGTTTGTTGCTCTGTACGGTGGCGCTATTAAGTCATGTCTCAGTTGTCATTACGTTTGGCCCACTCTGTGCTGTATTCAAGTTTGTAAGATGTTGAATAGGGTGGGTAAGTGTGGGAACGTGTTTGTATATTTCACTCAAAAAGAAATCATATGTAAATATTACTGATACCAAATATTAATCAAAACATAATTGGTGCCGAGCCATCACTTATTATGCCGACTGTACATAATTATACAATTCCTTATGTTCATCTACCTCATCATGATTATCTCATCATATCCATAAGCATTTCTCATATTAATAATTCCATCAACAAATACAAATACCAAACCATGGCCACCATCACAATACCAACCACCACTACAACAACCACCAAACCATCGCCACCATCACAATAACCACCACCACAACAACAACCACCAAACCATGGCCACCATCACAATAACCACCACCACAACAACAACCACCAAACCATCTCCACCATCACAATAACCACCACCACTACAACAACCACCAAACCATGGCCACCATCACAATAACCACCACCCCAACAACAACCACCAAACCATGGCCACCACACATAACAACCACCACAACAACAACCACCAAACCATGGCCACCATCACAATAACCACTACCACTACAACAACCACCAAACCATGGCCACCATCACAATAACCACCACCTCTACAACAACCACCAAACCATGGCCACCATCACAATAACCACCACGCACACAACCACCAAACCATGGCCACCATCACATAACCACCACCACTACAACAACCACCAAACCATCCACCATCACAATAACCACCACCTCTACAACAACCACCAAACCATCTCCATCACAATAACCACCACCACTACAACAACCACCAAACCATCGCCATCCTCACAATAACCACCACCTCTACAACAACCACCAAACCATAGCCACCATCACAATAACCACCACCTCTACAACAACCACCAAACCATGGCCACCATCACAAACCACCACCACTACAACAACCACCATCACAATAACCCACCACCAACAACCACCAAACCATCGCCACCCTCACAATAACCACCGCCACTACAACGCCCACCATCACAATAGCCACCACCACTACAAGACCACCAAACCAGCCACCATCACAATAACCACCACCTCTACACCACCAACCACGCCACCATCAATAACCACCACCTCTACAACAACCACCAAACCATGGCCACCATCACAATAACCACCACCACTACAACAACCACCATGGCCACCATCACAATAACCACCACCACTACAACAACCACCAAACCACCGCCACCCTCACAATAACCACCACCACTACAACAACCACCAAACCATCGCCACCCTCACAATAACCACCACCACTACAACAACCACCAAACCATGGCCACCATCACAATAACCACCACCACTACAACAGCCACCAAACCATGGCCACCAGCACAATAACCACCACCACAACAACAACCACCATCACACTAAACCAACCCCCACACCATCGCCACCATCACAATAACCACCACCACTACAACATCCACCCTCACAATAACCACCACCACTACAACAACCACCAAACCATCGCCACCATCACAATAACCACCACCACTACAACAACCACCAAACCATGGCCACCATCACAATAACCACCACCACTACAACAACCACCAAACCATCGCCACCCTCACAATAACCTCCACCTCTACAACAACCACCAAACCATCTCCACCATCACAATAACCACCACCACTACAACAACCACCAAACCATGGCCACCATCACAATACCACCACCACTACAACAACCACCAAACCATGGCCACCATCACAATAACCACCACCACTACAACAACCACCATCACAATAACCACCACCACTACAACAACCACCAAACCATCGCCACCATCACAATAACCACCACCACTACAACAACCACCAAACCATCGCCACCATCACAATAACCACCGCCACTACAACAACCACCATCACAATAACCACCACCACTACAACTACCACCAAACCATCGCCACCATCACAATAACCACCACCTCTACAACAACCACCAATCCATCGCCACCATCACAATAACCACCAACTCTACAACAACCACCAAACCATGGCCACCATCACAATAACCACCACCACTACAACATCCACCCTAACAATAACCACCACCACTACAACAACCACCAAACCATCGCCACCATCACAATAACCACCACCTCTACAACAACCACCAAACCATGGCCACCATCACAATAACCACCACCACTACAACAACCACCATCACAATAACCACCACCACTACAACAACCACCAAACCATCGCCACCCTCACAATAACCACCACCTCTACAACAACCACCAAACCATCGCCACCATCACAATAACCACCACCACTACAACAACCACCAAACCATGGCCACCATCACAATAACCACCACCACTACAACAGCCACCAAACCATGGCCACCATCACAATAACCACCACCACTACAACAACCACCATCACTAAAACAACCACCAAACCATCGCCACCATCACAATAACCACCACCACTACAACATCCACCAAACATCGCCACCCTCACAATAACCACCACCTCTACAACAACCACCAAACCATTGCCCCCATCTCAATAACCACCACCACTACAACAACCAGCCACACAATAACCACAACCACTACAACAACCACCATCACATAACCACCATCACAATAACCACCACCACTACAACACCACCATCAACCAACCACCACCATACACAGAACCACCACCACTACAACAACCACCAAAACACCGCCACCCTCACAATAACCACCACCACTACAACAACCACCAAACCATCGCCACCCTAACAATAACCACCACCTCTACAACAACCACCAAACCATGGCCACCATCACAATACCCACCACCACTACAACAACCACCAAACCATTGCCACCATCACAATAACCACCACCACTACAACAACCACCATCACAATAACCACCATCACAATAACCACCACCACTACAACAACCACCAAACCATCGCCACCAACTCAATAACCACCACCACTACAACAACCACCAAACCATCGCCACCCTCACAATAACCACCACCACTACAACAACCACCAAACCATCGCCACCATCACAATAACCACCACCACCACAACACCAACCACCAAACCATCGCCACCATCACAATAACCACCACCACTACAACAACAACCAAACCATCGCCACCCTCACAATAACCACCACCTCTACAACAACCACCAAACAAACCACCAGCACAATAACCACCACCACAACAACACCACCAAACCATCGCCACCATCACAATAACCACCACCACTACAACAACCACCAAACCATCGCCACCATCACAATAACCACCACCACTACAACAACCACCAAACCATCGCCACCCTCACAATAACCACCACCACTACAACAACCACCAAACCATCGCCACCCCCACAATAACCACCACCTCTACAACAACCACCAAACCATCGCCACCATCACAATAACAACCACCACTACAACAACAACCACCACCCTCACAATAACCACCACCACTACAACAACCACCAAACCATCGCCACCATCACAATAACCACCACCACTACAACAACCACCAAACCATCGCCACCATCACAATAACCACCACCTCTACAACAACCACCAAACCATGGCCACCATCACAATAACCACCACCACTACAACAACCACCATAACTACAACAACCACAACCATGGCCACCATCACAATAACCACCACCACTACAACAACCACCATCACAATAACCACCACCACTACAACAACACCAAACCACCGCCACCCTCACAATAACCACCACCACTACAACAACCACCAAACCATCGCCACCATCACAATAACCACCACCACTACAACAACCACCAACCATCGCCACCATCACAATAACCACCACCACTACGAAACAACCACCAACCAGGGCCACCATCACAATAACCACCACCACTACAACAACCACCAAACCATCGCCACCACCATCACAATAACCACCACCACTACAACAACCACCAAACCATCGCCACCATCACAATAAAACCACCACTCTACAACAAAAAAAAACCATGGCCACCATCACAATAACCACCACCACTACAACAACCACCATCACAATAACCACCACCACTACAACAACCACCAAACCATCGCCACCATCACAATAACCACCACCACTACAACAACCACCAAACCATCGCCACCATCACAAACCACCGCCAACAACACCACCATCACAATAACCACCACTACAACTACCACCAAACCATCGCCACCATCACAATAACCACCACCTCTACAACAACCACCAAACCATCGCCACCATCACAATAACCACCACCACTACAACCAACACACCAACCATCCACCATCACATAACCACCACCACTACAACATCCACCCTCACAATAACCACCACCACTACAACAACCACCAAACCATCGCCACCATCACAATAACCACCACCACTACAACAACCACCAAACCATGGCCACCATCACAATAACCACCACCACTACAACACAAAACCATGGCCACCATCACAATAACCACCACCACTACAACAACCACCAAACCATCGCCACCTCACAATAACCACCACCACTACAACAACCACCAAACCATCGCCACCCTCACAATAACCACCACCACTACAACAACCACCAAACCATCGCCACCATCACAATAACCACCACCTCTACAACAACCACCAACCATGGCCACCATCACAATAACCACCACCACTATCCACAACAACACCACCAAACCATGGCCACCATCACAATAACCACCACCACTACAACAACCACCATCACAATAACCACCACCACTACAACAACCACCAAACCATCGCCACCATCACAATAACCACCACCACTACAACAACCACCAAACCATGGCCACCATCACAATAACCACCACCACTACAACAACCACCAAACCATCGCCACCCTCACAATAACCTCCACCTCTACAACAACCACCAAACCATCTCCACCATCACAATAACCACCACCACTACAACAACCACCAAACCATGGCCACCATCACAAAAAAACACCACCTCTACAACAACAACCAAACCATGGCCACCATCACAATAACCACCACCACTACAACAACCACCATCACAATAACCACCACCACTACAACAACCACCAAACCATCGCCACCATCACAATGACCACCGCCACTACAACAACCACCAAACCATCGCCACCATCACAATAACCACCGCCACTACAACAACCACCATCACAATAACCACCACCACTACAACTACCACCAAACCATCGCCACCATCACAATAACCACCACCTCTACAACAACCACCAATCCATCGCCACCATCACAATAACCACCAACTCTACAACAACCACCAAACCATGGCCACCATCACAATAACCACCACCACTACAACATCCACCCTAACAATAACCACCACCACTACAACAACCACCAAACCATCGCCACCATCACAATAACCACCACCTCTACAACAACCACCAAACCATGGCCACCATCACAATAACCACCACCACTACAACAACCACCATCACAATAACCACCACCACTACAACAACCACCAAACCACCGCCACCCTCACAATAACCACCACCACTACAACAACCACCAAACCATCGCCACCCTCACAATAACCACCACCACTACAACAACCACCAAACCATGGCCACCATCACAATAACCACCACCACTACAACAGCCACCAAACCATGGCCACCATCACAATAACCACCACCACTACAACAACCACCATCACTAAAACAACCACCAAACCATCGCCACCATCACAATAACCACCACCACTACAACATCCACCCTCACAATAACCACCACCACTACAACAACCACCAAACCATGGCCACCATCACAATAACCACCACCACTACAACAACCACCATTACAATAACCACCACCTCTACAACATCCACCATCACAATAACCACCATCACAATAACCACCACCACTACAACATCCACCATCAAAATAACCACCACCACTACAACAACCACCACCACTACAACAACCACCAAAACACCGCCACCCTCACAATAACCACCACCACTACAACAACCACCAAACCATCGCCACCCTAACAATAACCACCACCTCTACAACAACCACCAAACCATGGCCACCATCACAATAACCACCACCACTACAACAACCACCAAACCATTGCCACCATCACAATAACCACCACCACTACAACAACCACCAAACCATCACCACCATCACAATAATCACCACCACTACAACAACCACCAAACAATCGCCACCATCACAATAACCAACACCACTACAACAACCACCAAAACATCGCCACCCTCACAATAACCACCACCACTCTACACAACCAACCACCAAACCATCGCCACCATCACAATAACCACCACCACTCCAACAACCACCAAACCATCGCCACCCTCACAATAACCACCACCACTACAACAACCACCAAACCATCGCCACCCTCACAATAACCACCACCTCTACAACAACCACCAAACCATCACCACCATCACAATAACCACCACCACTACAACAACCACCAAACCATCGCCACCCTCACAATAACCACCACCACTACAACAACCACCAAACCATCTCCACCATCACAATAACCACCACCACTACAATAACCACCAAACCATCGCCACCCTCACAATAACCACCACCTCTACAACAACCACCAAACCATCTCCACCCCCACAATAACCACCACCTCTACAACAACCACCAAACCATCGCCACCATCATAATAAGCACCGCCACTACAACAACCACCATCACAATAACCACCACCTCTACAACTACCACCAAACCATCGCCACCATCACAATAACCACCACCTCTACAACAACCACCAAACCATCGCCACCATCACAATAACCACCACCTCTACAACAACCACCAAACCATGGCCACCATCACAATAACCACCACCACTACAACAACCACCATAACTACAACAACCACCAAACCATGGCCACCATCACAATAACCACCACCACTACAACAACCACCATCACAATACCACCACCACTACAAAACCACCAAACCACCGCCACCCTCACAATAAACCACCACCACTACAACAACACCAACCAACGCCACCCTCACAATATCCAGCACCACTACAACAACCACCAAACCATGGCCACCATCACAATAACCACCACCACTAAAACAACCACCAAACCATCACCACCATCACAATACCACCACCACTACAACACCACCATCACTACAACAACCACCAAACCATCGCCACCATCACAATAATCACCACCACTGCAACAACCACCAAACCATCACCACCATCACAATAATCACCACCACTACAACAACCACCATCACTACAACAACCACCAAACCATCACCACCATCACAATAACCAACACCACTACTACAACCACCAAACCATGGCCACCATCACAATAACGACTACCACTACAACAACCACCAAACCTTGGCCACCATCACAATAACCACCACCTCTACAACAACCACCAAACCATCACCATCACAATAACCACCACCACTACAACAACCACCAAACCATCGCCACCCTCACAATAACCACCACCTCTACAACAACCACCAAACCATCTCCACCAACACAATAACCACCACCACTACAACAACCACCAAACCATGGCCACCATCACAATAACCACCACCACTACAACAACCACCAAACCATCGCCACCCTCACAATAACCACCACCTCTACAACAACCACCAAACCATCGCCACCATCACAATAACCACCACCTCTACAACAACCACCAAACCATGGCCACCATCACAAAAACCACCACCACTTCAACAACCAACATCACAATAACCACCACCACTACAACAACCACCATCACTACAACAACCACCAAACCATCGCCACCATCACAATAACCACCACCACTACAACATCCACCCTCGCAATAACCACCACCACTACAACAACCACCAAACCATCGCCACCATCACAATAACCACCACCTCTACAACAACCACCAAACCATGGCCACCATCACAATAACCACCACCACTACAACAACCACCATTACAATAACCACCACCTCTACAACATCCACCATCACAATAACCACCATCTCAATAACCACCACAACTACAACATCCACAATCATAATAACCACCACCACTACAACAACCACCACCACTACAACAACCACCAAAACACCGCCACCCTCACAATAACCACCACCACTACAACAACCACCAAACCATCGCCACCCTAATAATAACCACCACCTCTACAACAACCACCAAACCATGGCCACCATCACAATAACCACCACCACTACAACAACCACCAAACCATGGCCACCATCACAATAACCACCACCACTACAACAACCACCATCACTACAACAACCACCAAACCATCGCCACCATCACAATAACCACCACCACTACAACAACCACCAAACCATCACCACCATCACAATAATCACCACCACTACAACAACCACCAAACCATCGCCACCATCACAATAACCAACACCACTACAACAACCACCAAAACATCGCCACCCTCACAATAACCACCACCTCTACAACAACCACCAAACCATCGCCACCATCACAATAACCACCACCACTCCAACAACCACCAAACCATCGCCACCCTCACAATAACCACCATCACTACAACAACCACCATACCATCGCCACCCTCACAATAACCACCACCACTACAACAACCACCAAACCATCGCCACCCTCACAATAACCACCACCTTTACAACAACCACCAAACCATCTCCACCCACACAATAACCACCACCTCTACAACAACCACCAAACCATCGCCACCATCACAATAAGCACCGCCACTACAACAACCACCATCACAATAACCACCACCACTACAACTACCACCAAACCATCGCCACCATCAGAATAACCACCACCTCTACAACAACCACCAAACCATCGCCACCATCACAATAACCACCACCTCTACAACAACCACCAAACCATGGCCACCATCACAATAACCACCACCACTACAACAACCACCATCACAATAACCACCACCACTACAACAACCACCAAACCACCGCCACCCTCACAATAACCACCACCACTACAACAACCACCAAACCATCGCCACCCTCACAATAACCACCACCACTACAACAACCACCAAACCATGGCCACCATCACAATAACCACCACCACTACAACAACCACCAAACCATGGCCACCATCACAATAACCACCACCACTACAACAACCACCATCACTACAACAACCACCAAACCATCACCACCATCACAATAACCACCACCACTACAACAACAACCAAACCATGGCCACTATAACAATAACCACTACCACTACAACAACCACTAAACCATGGCCACCATCACAATTACCACCACCTCTACAACAACAATAACCTCTATCACAATCACAACCTACATCACAATAACCTCTACAACAACCACCAAACCATCGCCATCATCACAATAACCACCACCTCTACAACAACCACCAAACCATGGCCACCATAACAATAACCATCACCACTACAACATCCACCCTCACAATAACCACCACCACTACAACGACCACCAAACCATTGCCACCATCACAATAACCACCACCTCTACAACAACCACCAAACCATGGCCACCATCACAATAACCACCACCACTACAACAACCACCATCACAATAACCACCACCACTACAACAACCACCAAACCACCGCCACCATCACAATAACCACCACCACTACAACAACCACCAAACCATCGTCACCCTCACAATAACCACCACCACTACAACAACCACCAAACCATGGCCACCATCACAATAACCACCACTACAACAACAACCAAACCATGGCCACCATCACAATAACCACCACCACTACAACAACCACCATCACTACAACAACCACCAAACCATCGCCACCATCACAATAACCACCACCACTACAACAACCACCAAACCATCACCATCCTCACAATAACCACCACCTCTACAACAACCACCAAACCATCTCCACCATCACAATAACCACTACAACAACCACCAAACCATGGCCACCATCACAATAACCACCACCACTACAACAACCACCAAACCATCGCCACCCTCACAATAACCACCACCTCTACAACAACCACCAAACCATCGCCACCATCACAATAACCACCACCTCTACAACAACCACCAAACCATGGCCACCATCACAATAACCACCACCACTACAACAACCACCATCACAATAACCACCACCACTACAACAACCACCATCACAATAACCACCACCACTACAACAACCACCAAACCATCGCCACCCTCACAATAACCACCTCCTCTACAACAACAACCAAACCATCACCACCATCACAATAACCACCGCCACTACAACAACCACCATCACAATAACCACCACCTCTACAACAACCACCAAACCATCGCCACCATCACAATAGCCACCAACTCTACAACAACCACCAAACCATGGCCACCATCTCAATAACCACCACCACTACAAAATCCATCCTCACAATAACCACCACCACTACAACAACCACCAAACCATCGCCATCACAATAACCACCACCTCTACAACAACCACCAAACCATGGCCACCATCACAATAACCACCACCACTACAACAACCACCATCCCAATAACCACCACCTCGACAACATCCACCATCACAATAACCACCACCACTACAACAACCACCATCACAATAACCACCACCACTACAACATCCACCATCACTATAACCACCTCCACTACAACAACCACCACCACTACAACAACCACCAAAACACCGCCACCCTCACAATAACCACCACCACTACAACAACCACCATCACAAAAACCACCACCACTACAACAACCACCATCACAATAACCACAACCACTACAACAACCACCAAACCACCACCTCTACAACAACCACCAAACCATCGCCACCATCACAATAACAACCACCACTACAACAACCACCATCACAATAACTACCACCACTACAACAACCACCAAACCATCGCCACCCTCACAATAACCACCACCACTACAACAACCACCAAACCATCGCCACCATCACAATAACCACCACCTCTACAACAACCACCAAACCATCGCCACCATCACAAATACCACCACCACTACAACAACCACCATCACAATAACCACCAACACTACAACAACAACCAAACCATCGCCACCCTCACAATAACCACCACCTCTACAACAACCACCAAACCATGGCCACCATCACAATAACCACCACCACTACAACAACCACCCTCACAATAACCACAACCACTACAACAACCACCAAACCATCGCCACCATCACAATAACCAGCACCTCTACAACAACAACCAAACCATGGCCACCATCACAATAACCACCACCACTACAACACCCACCATCACAATAACCACCACCACTACAACAACCACCAAACCATCGCCACCCTCACAATAACCACCACCACTACAACAACCACCAAACCATGGCCACCATCACAATAACCACCACCACTACAACAACCACCATCACAATAACCGCCACCACTACAACAACCACCAAACCATCGCCACCATCACAATAACCACCACCACTACAACAACCACCAAACCATCGCCACCATCACAATAACTACCACCACTACAACAACCACCAAACCATCACCACCATCACAATAATCACCACCACTACAACAACCACCAAACCATCGCCACCCTCACAATAACCACCACCTCTACAACAACCACCAAACCATCGCCACCATCACAATAACAACCACCAAACCATCGCCACCATCACAATAACCACCACCACTACAACAACCACCATCACAATAAGCACCACCACTACAACAACAACCAAACCATCGCCACCCTCACAATAACCACCACCTCTACTACAACCACCAAACCATCGCCACCATCACAATAACCACCACCTCTACAACAACCACCAAACCATGGCCACCATCACAATAACCACCACCACTACAACAACCACCTTCACAATAACCACCATCGCTACAACAACCACCAAACCATCGCCACCATCACAATAACCACCACCTCTACAACAACCACCAAACCATGGCCACCATCACAATAACCACCACCACTACAACAACCACCATCACAATAACCACCACCA
This sequence comes from Paralithodes platypus, assembly GCA_032716605.1. NCBI lineage: Eukaryota > Metazoa > Arthropoda > Malacostraca > Decapoda > Lithodidae > Paralithodes > Paralithodes platypus. The sequence goes on along the minus strand of CM064527.1, from coordinate 38,421,399 downwards.
CTACAACAACCACCAAACCATCGCCACCCTCACAATAACCACCACCACTACAACAACCACCAAACCATCGCCACCCTCACAATAACCACCACCACTACAACAACCACCAAACCATGGCCACCATCACAATAATCACCACCACTACAACAACCACCAAACCATGGCCACCATCACAATAACCACCACTACTACAACAACCACCAAACCATCGCCACCATCACAATAACCAACACCACTATAACAACCACCAAACCATCGCCACCATCACAATAACCACCACCACGACAACAACCACCAAACCATCACCACCATCACAATAACCACCACCTCTATAACAACCACCAAACCATCGCCACCATCATAATAACAACCACCACTACAACAACAACCACAACAACAACGACGGCTGTGGCAATTATTACCCCACAGATATATTATAATTATACTTTACATGTAAGAATATACATTCATTGTTTCAATGAATCATTTATATAATTATGCTTATACGTGTGCATGTAAGAATACAGATTAATTGTCTTAATGAATCATTCGAGCCATACAAATTAATTTGAGCCGAAACTAAATGAGCCAAATCGAAAGCATTCGATCTAAAAACTAAACTATCGTTCATTTACTTATTTATGGCCGTCTGTTTATGCATATAATATTGTAAATTACTCGGGATTTATGGTCACTTCATTATATTGTAAGTAAGATACATTATTGTAGAGACTTGTTGGTATTATAATTATATAGTTGTTAGGATAGTTTGGGCACTGGGATGCAATGTTGTATTGATACGGCCCTAGACAAACTAGAGCACTACTTTTTATAGTCTTCCGCCATTTAAAATAGTGGTTTGGGAAAACTAGATACGGGCAGTTCGTTATAGAGGCGCGGAGTGACCAGTCATAAGATAATTCACTCTCTACAATTATAATTACTTAAACTTTTTATAAGTGCAAAGTGCTAAAACATTACTAAACAATTACGTAGATAACAAAATTATAGTGACTACGAGAACATTTATTAATAAGAGCTTGGCTACCAAAATCCATGGATCCAGAGTCCAGGACACCACAACATATGGCCGACTCCCGCCAAACAACTCAGGCGATCGCTACCAAATGAAGTATCGTTATTGTACTGTTGGCCAGTAAGTAGGATAGGTTAATTATATTTGAATTGCGTTACACTGTATGACTTTTAAAAACCCCAAGTAAGTTATTTTAGTACTTCTTAAGTTAATCATTGTCGAAACATATGGTCATACTGAGAAAGGCATACACACTTATAATAATATAATTACAATTCACATTAATCTCTTTCTATAGAATTGTTTGTACCGCTTCATTCTAATCCATATAGAGGACAACGTGAGTATAATACCAGATAGCTGTAAATACAGGGATTTGTTATTACTTAATATTGTCCAAGTAATTTACTTGGTGTGGAAAGTAGAGTCGAACGAAGGAAGACTAGGACAGTCTTGGCTAGATTTTCCACAACGACCACTACCACAACAACTACTAAATGTACAACTACCACCAATACCACCACCACCACAACCACCAAAACAACAACTACCGGTACTATAATACCACTACAACCACAACCACCACCATCACAACTACCGCAGCAACCACCACCATCACAACTACCACAGCAACTACTACTACAACAACCACCACAACAAAACAACAACAAAAACAACACAACAACAACACAACACAACAACAAAAACAACACAACAAAAACAACACAACAACAACACAACACAACAACAAAAACAACAACAACACAATACAACAACAATACCACAACAACAAGAATACCAACCCCCACAACAACAACAACAACAAAACACCATGACCAATATAATAGAGAACCATTCATGTGCAGAACAATAGGCAGGTGACAATGACTGCTGGAAACTGCATTTCATCTATTGTCTTTCCATATTGACTAGCTTGCTGACCTTCATGAACTCAGACAACAACAATCAATATATCTATCTATTGCTGGACACCGTGATCTCCGAAGGGGTGGCCACGAACGAATTCCCCCCATGCACCTCTGTCCCCAGTCAGTTGACGCCCCTCCTCCCAACCAGCACCGCTTTCACGCGTATAATGCTTAACTCCATCCTTCCACCTTTCTCTCGGTTTACCTCTCCCTCTTTGTCCTTCCACTTCACTCTCGTACACTCTATTAGTAATTCTCTCAACAATCAAACTTAATGTAAATATTAATTGAATTAATTACTCTGCATGGACTTTAAATTAACCCTCTCAAGATACGATGGAGCATTTGTTTTCTGGTTGCAGGCTATTATTAGTCGATTTTATTCAGATTAGGAAGGGTATAAGGAAGTCAGAGGGTTAATTGAGATACTCTATATAATACCCTTTTGATTCCTACAGATCCTTGCTAGGCTGTATAAAATCGTTTCGTGATAGCTGTCAAATCGCGGCATCATCCTTAAATCTGACTTACAAATCGTTCCATTCCATTTTACTGTATGTTACGTCCTGGGATATATAAACACTGGGCTCTTTCTATTGGACTAGGTATGCGGCAACAAGCAACAACGGAAAACGCTAGATCCCACCCTTATCTATAAACCCAGGCAACAAACCACCCTAAACCGTCAAGAGTCCTGCCTGGACAACAAGGTATCCTATGACTCGGTTATAGGGTGCACGCACTATAGACTGCTGATAGTCAAGCAGGCTATATAAAAGATCACACAATTAAGTTGACTTAAAGCTTCAAGGAAAAGATAGATAACGGAATTAAATTGCAGAAACAATTTAATAACAAACTAGAAGAAAGTACATTTAACTTTACGTTAATTAATACAACTAATCACCCCTGCGTGAAAGAAGGTGAAAGCAAACAGTCCTCAAAACATCGTACAGGTAGGCAAGATGCAGGTTTCTAAACTGCATGCGGCTACTATAGGATCTGATGCTTAGCAAAGAAAGTAAGTTACGGATTTAGAGAACTCTTATCTCATAAGCAGGAATAAATACTAGTGATAGGCCATACAGTGTATAATGGCATAGGTATAATTAAATAAAGGCAGCAACTCGCAACATAACCACATCCAGGTGTGCTTCTCACTCTTAGTCAGGCAAGCATGCTCGGACAGAGTCTCTAAGCCACACCCTGACTCACAATGCTCACAAAGACGGTAAACTGTGGCACAATAACAAGCATACAGATATAATAAACCACTAGCTGTTAATCTGCCAGGTGGCAGAGGTCTAGCCGGAAGGATATAGGCTTCGGATACCCGGGCTGAGCCACCTGCTCTAGCCTAGGGACGTTCCCAAGTCTCTGCGCCAAATTACTCTAATTGAAAGGGTGCTCTCTTGAGAGACTCAGATCCCAAGTATCTGCCTCTCTCCTGGCGACCCTAAAACAAAAGCAAGACGTGCTAGCGCAGTGCTGAGTGGACTAGGCAAGGGCCCTCACACAACACAACACTAGACACACAGGCACACAGACAAGAAAATGCCCCTCAGACTCCCACGGGTATCCTAGTAAAGTCGTGCAGGTCCACAGGACTCGCACCAGCAGACTTCACTTAAAGGATCGCAAAAAACCTCCCCTCCGGTCTAGCCCCTGCTCACCTGCCACAAGAACACGCCAGCAAGCATGAAACTACCAAATATGAGACAACAATAAAGCTTCCTAGGTTTCATTAACAATTACATCTCTGAATAAGGCCCAAAATCCTATCTAGTTATCTGAGAGCTCGTCGTTAATACAATGATAGATATAAGGTCTATCAAGGGGATGGGGTAATTAAATAGACTGGTGAAGTAGTGGAAACAAAGTAAGAGAGAAAGTTTCTAAGTGGGGTTGAGAGGGATAGATATCAAGGGGGTCCGAAGGGTACGACAGTGAGGTGAGCTCTGAGTCTTGAATCTGTCTGGACCCCACCCTAGGCATGCGAAAAACATCCCATGCTTGGCAACACTCAACACCGTTGCCGGGTCAAAATCGTCTACCCCCTGCGTGAGTCGAAACTAAGCCTAACGTTGCGATTAATTGGCAACAATCAGGCTTGTCCCAAGCTAGTCTCTCCGCGCCCGCGCGAAGCAACGTCCCCCAGCCGGTCTCTCTCTCCCGCTCGTCTCCTCTCACTCTCACTAGACTTACATCTTATATATAATAATGAAACAATCAACTATCGAGAATAAAATATACTAAGATGCGTTGGTTAAGAATAAGGGCAGCTTCAAGCTGTGAAACAACATAAGAATATCCCAGACATTAGTTACAATGTCGTAGGATATATACTAAGGAAAAGCCGGCCCGCCGGCTGCCGTCGGCCGGTTTCTAAACGGCTGGGCAGCCGACCCTCGCGCATGCCCGCACGTGGCTACTATGCAGGAGCGTCACACCTCCCCCAAGATATAAGACCCTTGACTAAGTTCTTCGTATATAACAGAAAGCTTCTCATAGTACCACACACTGTTGCGACACAAGGCACTATATATAAAAAAGAAATAAAGACTGTTGCACTCCACCGAGCAAGTTCAACTAACTTAGCGACAATAAGCGAAAACATTCAACTTAGATACTGCCACAACATCTTATACAAAATTCTACATGTTATAAAAATAAAGAGTTTTTATAAGGTTTTTTGCTTTTTTAATTTGTTTTTTTCGGCTGAACTACAGTGACAGCCTATTTTCCTCCACTCTCAACACACACTGACTGAACGGTGAGGGTTCTCCTGCAAACAAACCCTCCCGTGACAAACAGTCAGCCAAAACATTATCAGTGCCCTTAGCATGCCACACATCCAACTTGTGTCCCGGCAGCAAAACAACACCTGGCACTTATAAACTGCCCAGTTCATCACAAGACTGGCATTTCTCTTCGCTCTTTCCGGCAACGGGGCCTGCCAATAACCTTTCACTAGTTCTACCTTCGTGATAGGCGATGCAGCCCCGAGGCGGTTTATGGTGTCGTCAACTCTCGATAAGGTATAGGCGTCTGTCACGGATAATGCACACACACTCTTGCAATCAACACACTCACTGATCTTGCCACTTAACATCGGTTGCAAAGTTACAGGCAACGACCACTCACGACATTCCTTATCCCTCAGACCCTTCGTCAACACGTAATCCAGCTCTGCTTGCACCACAGGCTGTCGAGCAGGATTTATACGGTAGGGAATTAAACTGAGCCTTGCACTATCTCCTGCCTGCATGTCGGATTCTACCCCGTACATCAGGCCTGGAGAAGCAACAAACATGCGGATGTACTGCCACAGCCTAGTAAACAACTTATCTCGCAGAATAACAATCCTAGTGCCCTTCCACAACCCCGCCGAGACCGCAGCTTCTAACCTGTAGTCTCCCTCCTTCTCCACCTTCGTCCCTAGAACAGCCAGGTCATGAGAGGGACAATCAGTACCACCTGTGCAGTCACTCCCATAGTTCATTATTGCTAAGGCTTCCCCGCCGATACCGTACATGCGCACCCCCGCATTCCTTGTGACGACATCTGCCTGCGCAGCATCACCGCTTTTAGCGACATGGCCAGATACAGTCGGTCTATGGTAGGGCTGTTGCATTAGACTAGAGCAGCATTGGGAGGCTATGCGACGACCGGGCACAGCCACTCCACAGCCAACCTCACCAATCTGCTCAATGTCCTCCTTTTGACCACCACCCTTGGCAGCCATGGGTCGACCCTGACCTGGCAACTATGCCAAAGCCTCGTCGCCCACCTTGAACCACCGAAACAACGAGGCTAATGGTCTTTCAACATTCACGTGACCTGCCCGCGGAACATCTTGCACCGCCCGAGTTGTGAGACTCAGGGGCTCGGCACGACCAGTGGGGTATGAACCGAGCTGGTGCTGGAGCGCTGCACACTGCTGCTCAGGCAGGTGCTCTAGCGCTTCCACAGCCACCAGACTTGTGTCCCCCGCCCACTGCTCTGCCGAGACATGACAATCCCTACTCTCCTCCACCTGTGCCCTACTGCCCCCCTCTCCTTCTCCACCTTGGCCGCGGCAGACCAACGCAGGGACAGTAGGCTGCTCAGGTGGTTGCCTCACAAACTCCTCCAACAGGTTCACATGACATGTTTCCCAGTCCTCGTGTTTGATCTTGACAGCACCATTACCACACTTCTGAACTTCCGGATCCTCCAACTGCAGTTTACAAATATCTGAGGGAACCAACCTGTCTAGATGCTTCCGAAGCAACCCAAGTCCTCCCCCAATATCAAACTGAGCAACCCTTTTTTCTCTCCGTGTGTAACGTTGCTGCCTCGGAGTCTCTTCCTGCCCTACCTCCTCACTAGCTGTGACAGGTCCTGGGGCCTCTCCAGACTCTAACATAGGTGCCAATAATGAGTCACCAAGAAACACTGCCGGCTCAAAACTCTCCAATTGACCAACACTTCCCGTTTTCTTGTGACCTTTCCTCCGCGGTTTGATAGACTGAGGTGGTGGCTGCAAGGCTCCGGATGTCTGAGAACGCGTCACAACACACGCCATGGTTTGTACGCTACACTTCTCAACCCGCTCCTGTTCCTCCCTACTAACGTCGGCCGCCTTCTCGGCAACGACCAAGGGTGAAACCTTAGAAACAGGCACCGCAAAGTCGTTGCCGAGGAGGAGGTCGACGCCCCCAACAGGCAAGTTCTCTACGATTCCGACATCCAGCTCCTTCGCCACACCACCCACCTCCAGCTCCATCCGCACCAGCGGGTAGGACTTCGTAGCATTGATCCCCTGAACTACCACCACCCGAGCAGCGTTAATCGGTCTACCAGTAAAGTTCTTTAACAAGGTCTGAGAAGCCCCAGTATCACGCAATAGCTTAACTCCTCGCCTTTCGCCAGCCGACCTCACAAAACCATGCCCTCTATGACCCCCAAAGACGTCGCGGACAGGGTTCGAGCCTTCCGGACTCTTGAACACAGGCTGTGTCCCAACCTCTGACGAACTACCCTTGGCAAACTCAGAAGATATAGGCGACACCCCTATGCTGCGGGCCAATGACACAACCTTGTTTGGTGGCTTGTTCGGACAAGCATTTGCAAAGTGACCCTCCTTGTGACATGCAAAGCACTCTTTACTCTTTGGATTCCCTTGGGAGTGGGAGGTACCATTAGACTTCTTATACGGGACGGTATTTGGTTTATGTTCAGTTTTATTGTCAGTGCTACATGGTTTTGTGTATTTATGTGTATCAAAATTCTTGGGAGGGGGAGGGGTACGATCCTTTGCACCCGACTCACTCCTAGCTGCTGCTTCGCACCCTCGAATTAATGACAGTCGGCGGTCAGCCATTTCTGCTGCCTCCTGGAGAGTTCTAGGATTTTTTTCCTTTATATTTAATGTTAAGTCCCCGCCTGTGCACTTAAAGAACTGCTCCAAGAGAACCAGCTCACTCAACTCCTCAAAAGTAGCTGCCCTCTCGGAACGCAGCCAATGTCGTAGTGCATCAGACAAGTCCCGGGCGTGTTCTAGGAAGGTACTATCCTTGCCCTTAGTAACACCCCGAAACTTCAAGCGGTAAGTTTCTGGTTGTAACTCATAGGCCCGTAGCACAGCCTTCTTTAGCTCATCATAAACTACACAGGACTCTAAAGGTAGTGCATCATACGCTTTTAGCCCCTTTCCTAGGAGTCTTTATGAAACTAATGCTGCCCACTTTTCCTGAGGCCACTGGTGTTCCTAACACTTCTTCTCAAATCGCATAAAAAAGTCAGTCACACATGATTCATCGAACACAGGAACTAGTTTAAGCAGGTGCGACAATGATTGGTCCCGATGTCTGTTACCTCCCCCAATATTTCGCCCTGTTACCTCCCCTCGAGATCTCTCCAGCTCCCTGTCAGCCCGATACCTAGTAGACTCTGTCTGCAGTTCAGCCTCTCGTATAGCTGTTCTCTCTGCAGCCTCAGCCTGAGCTCTAGCAGCCTCAACCTGAGCTCTAGCAACTTCAGCCTGCACACTAACCTGTCTTTCGGCGGCCTCAACCTGAACTCTAACCTGTCTTTCGGCGGCCTCAACCTTGGCCATCACAAGCCGAAACAACAAATCTGGAGTCAACCATTGAGGAGGGGAAGGTGCATTTAATGGAGAGGGTCCCTGTGATTGAATTCCACGCTGCCATTGACCATCAACTTGGGGGTATGTACTAAATTCAGGCACCCTGACGTTTGATACGGGGGTAGAGTGAAGGGGGGGGGGGGGGGGGCTGGGGACCGGGGCCCCCAGTCACCTCTCCACCCAGGTCTCTCCCTTCTAAACCCAATATCAAAGTCCTCAGCTGATCTTTCCTCATGCCACTTAAACCCTGGTGACCCTGAAGACCAGCCACACACTTTAAGCCATACTTATTCAGCTTCAACACCCTGGCAGCGGTAAGGGGCACCTCTAAAAATCTTCTAGCACCCTCCTCGCTATCGATTAGCCACTCCACAGGTCTTTCTCCCTCCGAGCCTGTATCGTGACCTGACCCATCACTGTGTTCTGATGTATTAGACATGTTTGTGCACTGCAATAATTATCACGGTTATAGAATGTGCCTTATCTCCTATGCAAGTATGTATATACTAATGTTATTTAAAGTCTTTAATGTGTTATATTGGTTGCTCCAAAAAAAAAATCTATGTCCACTGTATTCCTCTAATCATACGGAATCTCAAAACAAATGACCACTATATTCCTCTGTTCAGTAAATCCTATGCAAGGTCGCCATTTGTTACGTTCTGGGATATATAAACACTGGGCTCTTTCTATTGGACTAGGTATGCGGCAACAAGCAACAACGGAAAACGCTAGATCCCACCCTTATCTATAAACCCAGGCAACAAACCACCCTAAACCGTCAAGAGTCCTGCCTGGACAACAAGGTATCCTATGACTCGGTTATAGGGTGCACGCACTATAGACTGCTGATAGTCAAGCAGGCTATATAAAAGATCACACAATTAAGTTGACTTAAAGCTTCAAGGAAAAGATAGATAACGGAATTAAATTGCAGAAACAATTTAATAACAAACTAGAAGAAAGTACATTTAACGTTACGTTAATTAATACAACTAATCACCCCTGCGTGAAAGAAGGTGAAAGCAAACAGTCCTCAAAACATCGTACAGGTAGGCAAGATGCAGGTTTCTAAACTGCATGCGGCTACTGTAGGATCTGATGCTTAGCAAAGAAAGTAAGTTACGGATTTAGAGAACTCTTATCTCATAAGCAGGAATAAATACTAGTGATAGGCCATACAGTGTATAATGGCATAGGTATAATTAAATAAAGGCAGCAACTCGCAACATAACCACATCCAGGTGTGCTTCTCACTCTTAGTCAGGCAAGCATGCTCGGACAGAGTCTCTAAGTCACACCCTGACTCACAATGCTCACAAAGACGGTAAACTGTGGCACAATAACAAGCATACAGATATAATATACCACTAGCTGTTAATCTGCCAGGTGGTAGAGGTCTAGCCGGAAGGATATAGGCTTCGGATACCCGGGCTGAGCCACCTGCTCTAGCCTAGGGACGTTCCCAAGTCTCTGCGCCAAATTACTCTAATTGAAAGGGTGCTCTCTTGAGAGACTCAGATCCCAAGTATCTGCCTCTCTCCTGGCGACCCTAAAACAAAAGCAAGACGTGCTAGCGCAGTGCTGAGTGGACTAGGCAAGGGCCCTCACACAACACAACACTAGACACACAGGCACACAGACAAGAAAATGCCCCTCAGACTCCCACGGGTATCCTAGTAAAGTCGTGCAGGTCCACAGGACTCGCACCAGCAGACTTCACTTAAAGGATCGCAAAAAACCTCCCCTCCAGTCTAGCCCCTGCTCACCTGCCACAAGAACATGCCAGCAAGCATGAAACCACCAAATATGAGACAACAAAAAAGCTTCCTAGGTTTCATTAACAATTACATCTCTGCATAAGGCCCAAAATCCTCTCTAGTTATCTGAGAGCTCGTCGTTAATACAATGATAGATATAAGGTCTATCAAGGGGATGGGGTAATTAAATAGACTGGTGAAGTAGTGAAAAGAAGGTATACAAAGTAAGAGAGAAAGTTTCTAAGTGGGGTTGAGAGGGATAGATATCAAGGGGGTCCGAAGGGTACGACAGTGAGGTGAGCTCTGAGTCTTGAATCTGTCTGGACCCCACCTTAGGCATGCGAAAAACATCCCATGCTTGGCAACACTCAACACCCTTGCCGGGTCAAAATCTTCTACCCCCTGCGTGAGTCGAAACTAAGCCTAACGTTGCGATTAATTGGCAACAATCAGGCTCGTCCCAAGCTAGTCTCTCCGCGCCCGCGCGAAGCAACATCCCCCAGCCGGTCTCTCTCTCCCGCTCGTCTCCTCTCACTCTCACTAGACTTACATCTTATATATAATAATGAAACAATCAACTATCGAGAATAAAATATACTAAGATGCGTTGGTTAAGAATAAGGGCAGCTTCAAGCTGTGAAACAACATAAGAATATCCCAGACATTAGTTACATTGTCGTAGGATATATACTAAGTAAAAGCCCGGCGGCCGGCTGCCGACAGCCGGTTTCTAAACGGCTGGGCAGCCGACCCTCGCGCATGCCCGCACGTGGCTACTATGCAGGAGCGTCACATGTAAGAGTAGGAGTAGTGGGCGTACCACCATGTATATACAGTATATGCATTGTTTACCATATCCCTTTTTCTTGGAATATTAAGACACGGACCCCACAAGTGGGCAGGGCTTTGAAGCTGAGGGAAATTGTGGGGTAAAAGACATAATGAGCAATATTAAAGTGAATTGAATAGGAACAGTATTATACGTAAAAACCAATATGGCTGACCATAAAAACAACTGATGAAAGACTGCTGGTGATTGGGCGAGAGTTATGACGTCACAGCCAAGAAGTGATGACGCCACCGCGACCGAACGCCCGATTCCAGAAGCGGGCGAATCAAATTGCAAATAACTTCCCGATATACGGCCGGTGTCACTAAAGCATTTAAATACTGCATATTCTATCTGACATCACGCCCACTATGAGTGGCGGGCGTATTTAATAACCCTGATCACCTACCGAGTTTGATATTGTTGAGGCAAACTATAATGTGAAGGCAAAACCCACTTGGGTAGCGTTCAAGGAGAGTAGTGCCGCCTTATTTTGCATGTTTTATTTTTTATTTGTCAAGGAATACAGTGTTTTATTGATGTTTATCATGGTTTGAGTGGAGGATTTGTATTAGTTTACCCATTACTCCAACAATCTTAAGATAACCCCCCCCCCCACTATAGTGGGGCAGATAACTGGAATAATCGTTCATTTCTGGAAACAAGCACCAAAATTGGCACACATACTCCTTGGGGATTGCTCTTTTGATAAAACCCGTTAGCCACCTAAAAATTCAAGATGGCGGCCATTTTTCAAGATGGCCGCCATTGAATATACAGAAACATTGCATTTCGCAATAAAATCGCAAAGACTTGTCCTATTTGAATGATCTTGGTGTCAAATCATACATTTTTCACTATGTAGAATCCGAATTTGGAACCATGGACTTACTCACTAGCTTCCTTGTACCATAATATCAGTCCCGGAATCATAATTAGGGTAAAAAGTGCCCATATCATAGGCACCATCAGTCCGATATATTATTGGATGTACATGTAGGCAGTAGGCCTATACTTGTTTGTCACTTATTGTCTTGCTGCCTGGATGAGTATACTGCAACGCTTCTAAACCTCGCATCTGCAGCTGCACAGTGCCGTGCAGGTCAGACCAAAGCAGTAGCATTTGCATCGACCGCAGCATTCCGACTTGCATCCACACTTGGTCAGCTGCTGGCAACTCTCTGCAATGGGTGGAAGCTCTGTCCAAACGATCTGCCACAGATCTCCTTTCTTGGTCCAGCCCCAGTTGGCAGGAGTCTGCGTTTCTGGCTGACGCACTGTTGACTGACTCCAGATGCAGCCCGACAGGTAGGCAGCACGCTTCACATGCTGCTTCAGTGCTGCTCGGGTTGGAGGAATGTCTTCGTATGGCCTCTGCTTCCGAGCAAACATGTCCAACCTCGCATCATCGACACCTTCAGCTGTGCTGGATCTGTCGTACATCATGACCACGAACATCTCCAAGGTCTCCAGGTATTCATCATCAACTACCGGTGGGTACTGGCTGAGTTTGCTGAAGACACCGGAAGCCTCATCACAAACATCCCAGGTTTGCCAAGCAGACTTCTTCCCTTTGCCACGGAATGTTGAAACGACATCGCAGCCAGTCAAGGCATGGAAGAAGAGCATCCCTTTGCTCTTTTCTGCAAGAGTGCAACACAAGTCATGTACAGGAACCCACCTCAGGTTCTGTCCTTGGCCAAAGGCAACCCACAACTGCTGCAGACCTAGCTCCTGAAGTGCCTGCAGAACACGGACTGCGATGACGACAACATCTGTGTCACTGGCTTTGACCATGATGACTTTGCTGCCTGCTTCTCTTGCATGCCTGGCATGCACAACCAACTTTCTCTTTCTGGTCTTTGTGTAGACGACATCCCCATGTAAACAGGGAATAGGGTCTCTCTGTCTTTGGAGTGTCTGTGAGTTGCTGCTCCTTCTTTGTACCTTGCGTAGCAGTTGTACTGAAGCAGCTGAGCAATTGCTAGATCTGTCTTTGATGCGCCATACCTCAGTTGAGATTTGATGTCCGCTCTGTGTTCAAGCATGGCCACAAACTGAAGAAGAGTGAGTGGAATGGCCTGCTCGATGCACCCCTCATGGTAGGTTCCATCAAATGTGGACTTGGGGTCCAGCATATGTCTTCGCAAGATGTTAGCTGCTTTGCCAAGGATAATAGCTTCACTATAATAGTCAGAGGCTTCTGACAAGACAAAGCCCACATCTTTCTGGAAAGCCAGAAGAACATCCCTTCCCTGCTTGTGCACTTCCAACTCAGGTATTTCTGACAGCAGTTTTTCCTTCAGTCTTGTGGAGTTGACAGCAGGTGCATCAACACCCAGCTGTTCCAGGCGCTGGGCATACAGGTGAACTATGTCTGCAAGTCGGAAGACTGCAGGACCCTCGCCAGATCTGGTGGTCTCCACTAGATATGTGACTAGCTCTGAGATGCCTGTGGGTGGGCATCCTCTTCGGGTGCACGTTCCTGTTCCAGTCTCTTGGTGGCTCTGAGGTACGTCATCTCACTATTGTACAGGTCTGTCAAGCATGCAAAATGGTATTTGAGTTTCTGTGCAATAGCATCTCCACCGCTGAGTCTTGCAAGAAGTTTTCTGTCATTTAAAGTTTGGGCACATTCATTAAGTTTGGTATTGAGGTTCATCGTCATAACTTGTCTGAGTTCAGAGGATGGGGCTTCTTTGTCACATATGAAACACGTTTGGCCTTCAAGGCTGGTTCTACGCAGCTTGGTCTGGCATTCTACTGGCTGAGCACTCTCTGCTCTTCTTTTTCTGGCTCTCTCCAGTTTTGTGTTGTTGAACATAAGGCGACAACTTTGGTGATACTGCGCCATGTTCCTCCTCAGAGTTTCTTCAATGCCACCACCATCATCAAGTCTGGCTGGATCCAGAACAATAGGCATCTCATTAATTGCGTGAAAGAGGGGAATAGTAGTCGCAATCATAGTGTAGCCATTATGTTCTTGTGGTTGTTGTGCATGTGGTGACTTGAGCTCTTCACTCTTCTTCTTCTGGCAAAGACAACACTTGCTCCAGTCAGTCCGGAATTTAGACGGTCCTGGATCTGTATTTGCCATCTTGTTGAATACAGTATGATAATTATCTGTAACACAGATATAATAGATAACAGATAATCACAGTATATAACAGATAATCACAGTATGATATAACACAGTATGTTATATGATAACAGATATAACAGATAATCACAGTATGATAATTATCTGTATTCAGTGAATCAAGGCCGAGGGGTTATCCTTTTACCACCTTGATCACAATCATGCACAATAAGGTATGGGATATGACTAGGTTCGGGAATAAAAATATATGACCTACACCTAGCCCGATCGTTCATCCAGTATCATTTAAGTCCTGTGCGATCTGTACACCATCCAGGTAACTACATGCAAAGCAATGTAAAGCCCCGTTACCCTTGGATCGGTTCTCCCGCGCTGGCACACCCTGTCAATTCAGGAGCGGCTATCTAACTAAACATCTATGTTAAACTACATGTAATCTACAGTGGCTAACTGATGTGGGGCTTATTTGACAGCATTTGGGACACTAAACTAATTATTTAGCTACTCTAAACTAATTATTCAGCTGATACTGAACCCCATGCTGAGTTTCACAGCAGCGGTGCCACCAGTGTGCCCTGGCTGTGCGTTGACATCCGCTCTGTTGAGCTACTACTCTACACCTTCCGCTGCAAGTCTCTCAACGTCCCCCCCCCCCCCCCCCCCCCCACCACCACATCGTGTCATGTCCAGTTTGGAAGCCTTGTACACGAAGATGCTACACATACTAAACCTCTAACACTACTACGATATACACTACCATGCATTTTAGCAGAGTCAGACGTAACATGAACCTCTAATTTAGCAGAATATTAGGATTCCGGGACTGATATTATGGTACAAGGAAGCTAGTGAGTAAGTCCATGGTTCCAAATTCGGATTCTACATAGTGAAAAATTTATGATTTGACACCAAGATCATTCAAATAGGACAGGTCTTTGCGATTTTATTGCGAAATGCAATATTTCTGTATATTCAATGGCGGCCATCTTGAAAAATGGCCGCCATCTTGAATTTTTAGGTGGCTAATGGGTTTTATCAAAAGAGCAATCCCCAAGGAGTATGTGTGCCAGATTTGGTGCTTGTTTCCGGAAATGAACGATTCTCCTGAAATTTGCAGTTATCTGCTCCACTACTAGTGGGGAGGGCTATGAAGACAGGGAAAATGTGGGGTTAAAGATGAAAAAAGGCGATAAGCAGGCATTAAAACAAAACTTGGCTCGGGTTTTCATGAATTTGAAAGACATATAACCTCAAAATGGAAAAACCCGAGCCAAGTTTTGACGAAAGTTGGCTCGGGTTTTCTGATGTTTCAGAGTCCCAAAAGACAGTAACCTAATTATGAAAGTTGGCTCTGGTTTTCATGTATTTGAACCGCATAAAACCCCAAAATGGAAAAACTCGAGCCAATTTTTGGCGAAAGTTGGTTCGGGTTTTCCGATATTGCAAAGTCCAAAAACACAGTAGGCTCACCGAATGCTTAAACTTGGGGCAACAGTTGTGATATCGGGTGTATCACCTAGCTCTGAACGGGTATATCATAGTGTTTAATATACCCCTTTAAAAGGACATTAGCCTAACCTAACAACCTTACCTAAGCTATCCTAGTATTATGGGTGGGGGCTGCCGCCCCCACAACCCCGCCCCCACACACTCCTAAAAAGGGTATATCATAGTGTTTACTATACCCCTTTAAAAGCACATTAGCCTAACCTAACAACCTTACCTAACCTATCCTAGTATTATGGGTGAGGGCTGCCGCCCCCACACCCCCGCCCCCACACACCCCTAAAAAGAGTATATCATAGTGTTTACTATACCCCTTTAAAAGGACATTAGCCTAACCTAACAACCTTACCTAACCTATCCTAGTATTATTGGTGGGGGCTGCCGCCCCCACACCCCTGCCCCCACACACCCCTAAAAAGAGTATATCATAGGGTTTACTATATCCCTTTAAAAGGACATTAGCCTAACCTAACAACCTTACCTAACCTATCCTAGTTTTATGGATGGGGGCTGCCGCCCTCACACCCCCGCCCCCACACACCCCTAAAAAGCGTATAACGCGATAATAAGCATTTGTAAATAATACCGCAACTACGAATCTTGTTTGTGAGACTAGTATTAACCTAACTAAACAACCCAACCTAATCCTTTAAAAAAAAAAATGCTAAATAACGTACTGTAAGTACCAATCCCTTGTCATGAACGTAAACCCCAAACCCTAACCACTATTAGTCAAAACAATATGAGTTTGTACCTTAATGTGTAGGAGGATAAATGGGCCTCAAGAAACTCCCACAGATCGTCCCTGTTTTGTAAGTCTAGGTGTAGTTCACCAATATTCTTAAAACACCCTTCACAATCAAGAGCCATCTTTGTTTAACAAAGCCGGGTCGGACAGTGTGTTCACCTGGTCGTGACGTATCAGCTGGTTCTGCCGTAAGATCAGCTGATGGTGTTCCAATAACACTACTTATGATTTCAGAATAGTGTATTATTTGTATATGTTCGTGAAAATCTAGAGAGAATCGTGCATTATTAATATTGAGGTCTTGCAACAATATTACAAGTGTTTATAGTCGCCTACAAATATATACAGAACGTGTTGAAGCAGAATATTGAGCCTGGGGAATTCGCGGCATTCGTAATAAATTACGTTTTAAAAAGCCCGGGCGGAGCCGAAGGACGGAGGTATTCGAAGGGGTTCGACGCAATGCTTGAACCGACCGAAATCAAGACAGCACTAGACGATGTTTACATTTTTTACTTAGATTTTCGGTGTATTTGTCTGTTAGTGGGTATTATTTCAATGTGTCGATAACGAAAATCCTCCATGCGGACTATATGGAAAAAAATATGGCGAATCTATTGGTGCCTATTTTCATTAATAAATTGTTTCTCATAAGGTGGCACTAGTGTCCTTGAATATTATCCCCACTTGTAACAAACAAAATTAATGGGAAATGCTAGTGAAAACTCAAAATAGTGCACCCATTAATATATGTGTGCTGTCAATAATGGTGCGACCGCTAGCCTATTTGAAGTTTACTACCGCTACTACGATTGTTGTTTCTGAGACCTAGTATATTAACCTAACCAAACAACTCAACCTAACCTACCCTAGACCTAGTACGTGGGATATAATACTAGCCCTTGCATGCCAGGTACTGGGAGTTACTAGTACCTAGGTACGTGGGATATAAAACTAGCCCTTGCATGCCAGGTACTGAGAGTTGCTAGTAGCTAGGTACGTGGGATATAAAACTAGCCCTTGCATGCCAGCTAGAGCGAGTTGCTAGTAGCTAGGTACGTGGGATATAAAACTAGCCGTTCCATGCCAGGTACTGCGAGTTGCTAGTAGCTAGGTACGTGGGATATAAAACTAGCCCTTGCATGCCAGCTAGTGCGAGTTGCTAGTACCTAGGTACGTGGGATATAAAACTAGCCCTTGCATGCCAGCTAGTGAGAGTTGCTAGTACCTAGGTACGTGGGATATAAAACTAGCCCTTGCATGCCAGCTAGTGAGAGTTGCTAGTACCTAGGTACGTGGGATATAAAACTAGCCCTTGCATGCCAGCTAGTGAGAGTTGCTAGTACCTAGGTACGTGGGATATAAAACTAGCCCTTGCATGTCAGCTAGTGAGAGTTGCTAGTACCTAGGTACGTGGGATATAAAACTAGCCCTTGCCAGCCAGCTAGTGAGAGTTGCTAGTACCTAGGTACATGGGATATACAACTAGCCCTTGCATGCCAGCTACGGGGTGGAGTTGGTAGGCCTACTAAACTTATGTTACAAATAGTCAACTTTGAGGAGACATTAGCCTAACCTAGCAACCTTACCTAACCTATCCTAGTATTATAGGCTGCCGCCTATATCTATAACAGCTAGTAACCTTTACCAAATGTTGTGATGAGTTAATTGATGTCCTCAGAAAATACAATAACTTCTCCGAATCGTAAGACAATAACCTTAACACACCAAAAGGGGATAGATTCCAACAGATGACCTCCTTAATTAATGAGACATTAGGTTAAGTTAATTTTAGAGAACGTGCAATATTAATCTTGGAAAGAACCTCGAAACTTACTTGGTTATAAGTGGTGATGGACATATTGGTTGAATATAACGTGGAAAGTCAAAGGCAATTAGATCCCCAGAGGCTTGTAGAGTGCTCGGATGTGGTTGAAGAAATTGTTAATTAAGTCGTCCTTGTACTTACGACGATACATATATCCTTGCAAATAACTATCCCTTAGCTGTTCAGATGTATTGCGTTCCGGACAGGGGCGTATCTATGGTAAATAGCACCTAGGGCAAGAACTAGAATTGCGACCCCTGGGGTGGGGGCGATCACAGCGAGCCTCTCCAGCTGGGGGTTTCGGGGTGGCGCTGTAAGCCCCCCCGAGATTTTTTTTGAAATATGAGCAATTCTAGGAGCATTTTAAAGCCATATTCAGAGCTATTTTTAGGTAATTGAAACACTAAATAATGATATACATATATATACTTCCATGTTACTATACCGTGGGTAGAGCATATACATCATTGCTATATATGTCATTAGGAGCTGATATGTATGATAAGGGAGAAAAAAAGGTAAATTTCTATAATTGCACCTATACGAGCTAAAAAAAATATTAATGTATTTAACAGGAAGGTACGACGAGGTAAGTGATGTGGAATAGGTGGCAATATGCGGAAATGGATTATAAGGGTATTCCACCCCCTCTGATAAAAGTCTATAAATCTAGATGTGACACAGATTTTACAATGTTTCAGAGAGACATTTGCCTAACCTAACGCCTTACCTAACCTATCCTAGTATTATGGGTGGGGGCTGCCGCCCCCACACCCCCGCTGTTTGGGTAACACGGTATAAATCCAGTTGGGGAGGAGTGAGTAACCGTTGATTTTCGTAAGGGGGTCAGAGGGGGCGGAATGCCCTTATAATCTATTTCCGCATATTGCTACATCACTTACCTCGTCATACCTTCCTGTTAAATACAATAATATTTTGTTTAGCTCGTATAGGTGCAATTTTAGAGTAATTCCGGAAAAAAATATAACGCTAAACTACACACCACAGCTAGCCTAGCAGCGCAATCTTAATGGGTGATGGCAAAGTAACATAAAGATTAATATTTTTTTGCATAGGCTACTGTAGGTTTAAACTTCCGGAAATTAATGGGTAATAAAAACTATAATTTCCTATTTTAACTTACGTCCGCCGCTGCACTCATGTTATTGTTGTGAACCTCTCGGCCCTCTCAGGCTCTCACTGCCACTCGTTGCCAGAGTAAGGTATGTCCCATAAAAAAAAAATTTTTTGCACTGTTACCCAACCAGCAGGGGTGTGGGGGCGGCAGCCCCCACTCATAATACTAGGATAGGTTAGGTAAGGTTGTTAGGTTAGGTTAATGTCTTTGTTTATGCTTTTAACCCCTCATTTTCCCTGAACTTCATTGCCCTCCCCACTAGTGGGGGGCGTGTTTTCAGATTGTTGGATAATGGGTAAATACTCATTTCAGCTCCTCTTCAGTATAAAAGAACACTATATGTGAAGGAAAATTTCAAAAAAACAAACAAAACCTTACTGAAATCGCTGTCGGTCCAAAAAGTCAGGTTTACCAAATGTTATTTTAATACCACAAATTTTCCGAGTGTCTTTTATAAAATCAATTGTTCATTTGCATCAATATATAGTGTTTGTAATTAATTAGAAATCTCGAGAAAACCTATTTTCCCCATTAGGCCTATTGATCGATGTTGAGACGCCCCCGATAGTGATTTGAAAAGATATTAGCCTAACCTAACAACCTTACCTAACCTAACCTAGTATTATGGGTGGGGGCTGCTGCCCCCACACCCCCGCTGGTTGAGTACTAATCCCTTAGTAAATACAACAAATAAATTGGCTGTAGATTATACGAAGGTGAAAGAAAGTCAATGAAGTCTACGGTGTTTACTCTGCAACCTTCAGCTTTGATTGCACATTGTTAACGGGAAAGTACCGTATTGACAACCTTGTTACCAAAATTAAATTTTAGTACCATACTTTTATATTAGGTTTTTCCGAGGGTTTAACACATTTTCATATGATCTTTAGAGCTATCGATAAATGGAAGTACCATATTGACAACCTTGTTACGAAAAAGACATTTTAGTACCATACCTTTTTATTAGGTTTTGCCGAGGGTTAAAACAAATTTTCTTATGATCTTTAGAGCATATAGATTCAATATTTATCTTCAAATATATCAACAAAATTCGTGGTATTAAAATAACATTGAACCGATTTCTTATTTTTTTCTTGGGTTTTTTTTTTTTCATTAACCTAACCAAAAAACCTGGAAAATATAACCGAAACTACCACTAATTTTCCCATGGTTTTTCGTTTTGGTTTCGGTAGTTTTCAAAATTATACAGTAGTTGAAATTAGTTACAATCCCTGGAAAATATTATTTCTCCCATTATCCAACAATCTTAAAACAATCAGATGTAAGTCATTTTCAGAGTAAATATACAATATTTTTTGCCTCTGGATTTGGATTTGCATTTTGCCATGAATTATTGAAATCAACATCTATTTTAACAGTAAGGGGGGCTTCATAAGAGTTTCACTGCCATCAATAGTTTGAATTTTTGGGGTTTTTTTACAGTATTTTATATAGTGCACATAAAATGTATCGCCAGAGGTTGAAACACATTTTAATATGATCTTTGCAACATTCTTTTTCTATAATAGCCTTCAAATATTGAGAAATAATTAGTGGTAGTTTGGGTTATAAGTACCAAAAACCTAACTTAACCTAACCTAAATGTATTTGGGGGCTATTAGGTTAGGTTAGGTTTTTTGGTTAGGTTAATGACTAAAACAAAACAAAAACCTAGAACAAAATTATAAATCCCAAGATTTTTTTTTTATAATCTTCAAGGACACTACATCCACCTTATTAGAAACAATTTATTAGGGAAAATAGGCACCAATAGATTCGCCATATTTTTCTCCATATAGTCCGCATGGAGGATTTTCGTTATCAACAAATTGAAAAATACCCACTTCACAGACAAATACACCAAAAATCTAAGTCAAAGTGGGGGTGTGGGGGTGGCAGCCCCCACCTATAATACTAGGATAGGTTAGGTAAGGTTGTTAGGTTAGGCTAATGTCCTTTCAAAGTGGTATAGGCTATTAAACACTAGGATAGCCTATACCCGGTCAGAGGAAAGAAGAAGAAGAAGAGTCCCTGGAGTAGTCTCCTTGAATGCTACCAACCCTTTTTCTTGAGTTAGGTCAGATTAGGTCAAGGTAGGTTAGGACTTTAAATTGCACATTACACACACACACATCATCATCATCATTGTCTTCATGGTCCCTGGTTCTCTTCATCAATAACATAAATTCATTTATACACCCTCTCTCTATTTTGTTAATGTAATGTACAGTATCTTCTTCTGTTTCGTCTTTTGTTTCTTCTTTTGTTTCTTCTTCTTCTGTTTCTTCTTCTTCTTCTTCTTCTTCTTCTTCTTCCATCTCTCCTGAACCTCTACCAAAATATTTATCTAGTGGATCAAATCCTTTTTTCTTTCCCTTCAACTGTATGTGCGACAGTTTCTCCCTCCCCTTGTAGATTAATTTGTACATTTTTCGGTTTTTAAAAAATTACAGACTCACTATCGTTCGCCAAGAAAAAAATCGGGATAAAATTGAAGACAACCCGGATACGAGCCCCATCGATAATTATCAGTGTTCTAGAAGTTTCATGGACGATACTTTGTTGGTGTACAATGTAATTACCGTTGCAAATTCACTATAAGTGAAATACGAGAACCTGTTTGATTTCATCCATAAACAGGGAACGTGAGCTGGGTTTAGACCGTCGCGTACCCATAAACAGGGAACGTGAGCTGGGTTTAGACCGTCGGTTAGTTTTCGGTTAGGTTAGGTTAGGTTAGGCTAATACTATAATGCGACGGTCCTCTGTATTAAACAACACTGTGTATCAAATAAAAAAAAAAAAAAGGAAATTAACTAGTAAAAAGGCTGTCCGGGGTCTCTTCAATTTTTACCAAAAATCGACACCTAAATGACGTGGTCTTAATTAATATTGACAAAGAAATGAGGCGAAAGGTCTTAAAATCGACAAACTAATAGGACAAATATCTTAACATCTGGAAACTAATCGGGATATACATGAGGGAGAAGGGGGACCAGAAAAACGGTCCATCTCCATTCAATACAATATTTTTGTTTTATCTTATATCAGTGTTGTATTATTGTTTTCATTTAATGTTGTTCTTTTAATTCCATTGGATCATACCTTGCTTCCAATTTTAGTTTTGTTTTTGCTCATTTCACTCTGTTCTTGTGATTACTTTGTTCGCACCTTGCTTTTGATTTCAATTGTTTTTGTTCATTTAATTTAGTTTTGTTTTGTATTTTTAATGTTTCCATTGGTACACCTTTATCATATTTCACTTTTGTTTTGTTTTGTGTGTATTTCCTCTTGTTCGTATAATAGCGTTTTTGCATATTTCTTCATATTTTATTTCTATTTGTTTAACTTAATTTTTTTCTTTTAATTTCCAATTTCCAATGTCAATGTTTTCGTTAATTTCATTTGTTGTTTTAATCGTTCCATTGGTACACCCTTCATCTTTTGTCAATGTTGTTTTTGTTTATTTTTGTGTGTTATTTTAATTTCTTGGTGACACCTGTCTTCATATTTCAGGTTTGTGTTTACCACCCTTTTAGATTGTGTTGCATGTTTCACTGCTGTTATCATGAATATGTTCTGCTAGGCGCCATGTTAATTTAAGTGGTGGGGGAGGGGAAAGTGTGTGTGTGTGTGGGGGGGGGGGGGGGGGGGGATTCTGGACTCCCTTCTCCCTCATGTATTTAGGAAGAACAGGCCTTCGGGCGGGACATTTTTATTCTGAAAAATATACAAATTTATCTCGGAGAAATAGTAAAGTGACAGAAGTAAAGGGAGAAAACTACACACAAATGATAAATCAATACAATATATTCTGCCATTAACAGTACTGTGGTCAATGTAGTCACCAAATTCCGTGTTGCTCCTCGGCTTGTACCAACCAAAGGCACTGGATAAGTACCTTCTAATCCATTCATCTGGGTGTGCGCTCATTCCTGCTTTTACAAAAAAAAAAAAAAAAAAATCCTGGTGGCGGTTGAAGAGAGGGGTGAGAGGGTTGGGGAAGAGAGAGGGTGGAGAGAGAGAGAGAGAGAGAGAGAGAGAGAGAGAGAGAGAGAGAGATGAGAGTGAGAGTGAGAGTTGTGGGAGATGGGAGGAGGGGAACAGGATTGGGGCGAGAGGGGAAAGGGAGAGGCTTGGGGAGAGTAGAGAAGGGGGAGAGACTTTGAGGGAGAGGGGTGGTGGAGAGTGTTACATATGTCCGGTATTTCGTTTTAATTTTTACACTTTTTATAGTTTGGAATATATGTTCTCTCGGTGTTTTAGGTAATAGGAAATAGTGAAGCTAAATTTGTACTTAAATTTTAGGTCAATATACAGGAGACGCAACAATATACTGTAGGTAGCAAATTTCTAATGGTAGTTTTGGGTTCCTATCATCATATGCTTCATTTCTATATACTTTTTATCCCCGGGGGAAAAGCAAAAACCATCTTGGGATTTTCATTTTTTTTCTTGGGGATTTTTGTTTTATCCTAACCAAAAAACCTAACCTAACCTAATAGCCCCCAAATACATTTAGGTTAGGTTAGGTTTATTGGTCAATTTAAAGATGATGTAATTAAATTGCTAAAAAATCGTTTCGAGTGTTTTTATCTAGTTTAGAGTTGTGTAAGGGTGTTTTGATGTGTGATAATAGGGGGAAATGCATATTTACCCATTAAACAACAATCTAAAAATACGCCCCTCCACTCGTGATAAATAACTATTTGGCCATAACCGTTTGCCGTGGTATACAAAACATGTTGAGGGGGGACGGGGGAAAGCCCCCCCCCCCCCTAATCCCCCCCAGGATTTATTTTAAATCGTCATATATTTAAACAGTAGGGGGCAAAAATAAAATTATCCCCAACGCTTCTTCTTCTTCTTCGCGGCGGATGTAAACAAAGCCACCCGCCTCTTGGGAGGTAGGCGTTATAGTGCATATTTTGTTTTTTTCAGGATCAGTAATACATTTGTACGCGCATTTAGACACATATTAGAATGAAATGCATGGTATAAGAAACCTGTAGGCCACGATAAAATCGATGTATTAATTTAATTACATCATTTTTATATTGTCCGGTTTCTTGGTTAGGTTAATAAAAAAAAAAAATCATCCAAGAAAAAAAAAATCCCAAGATTGTTTTGTTTTTCCCTGGGATAAAAAGTATATTGAAATGAAGCATATGATGATAGGAACCCAAAACTACCATTAGAAATTTGCTACCTATATCGTTGCGTCTCCTGTATATTGACAACATTTTATTTTATTGTTTGTGTTTTTAGGTTTTTCAGTTTATGTTCTATCGGTGTTTTCCGTTATTGGCAATAGTGATACTAAGCTTTTACTTTATTTGGATTTGTTACGCTTCTGATAACTAAGCTTTTGCTCAATTTGATTTTTTGTTTACACTTCTTATATCTTCTTATATTTGTGTCTTAAGATTGTATGTACTCTCCAATGTTTTAGGTGATAAGGAATAGTGTTAATATCTGTTTACTATATTTCATGTTCGTTTTATAATGGTCGTACTTTTTTTTTTTTATCTAACTGTGGTTTGGGTGATAGGCAACCATAATACAAAACCTTTACTTTATTTTTATTTTCGTATTTATATTTCTCACACATTTCAATTGATATTCTCTATACTCTTTTGGGTAATATAAGTGATACTGTACCCTGTTCCAAGTAGGTCAGAAATTGAGAACCTTAATCTCGGTAACTCAAAAAGGGCTAGAGCAAATGGGCTGTAAATTTCCACACCCATTCCCTGGCTAACCTTCCAAAATTGTAGAAATATTAGCTCGAATACTGTAGTTGTTTTTTAGTTATAGAGAGTAATGCTCAAGGGTTTTGGCCCACTTATTTGAAACAGGGTATAGGCTTTAACTATTTTTGGTGTTAACTTTTGCAATTGCTACACCTTATTATTTGATTTATCTGCGTGTTGTGCCATGGTAGAATTAATGTACTTAATTGTAATATTATTAAACACTTGCGAGTTTCGTGAATGCTATAATGAATGTTAATGTGACAGGTGTTATTTGTTTGGGTCTTTTTATTTATATATTAATTTATGTTTTAGTTTCCTCCCTATATCTCCATGAAACTTAAAAAAACATCCATTAGATCCCCCTACGAGATTAATTTGTACATTTTTCGGTAGAAAAATGTCACGGCCGAAGGTCGGTTCCTCCACAATTACAGGCTCGCTATCGCTCGCCAGGAAAAATATCGACACCTGAAGGGCACGAAAGGTCTTAATATTGTCAAAGAAATGGGGCGAAATGTCTTAAAATCGACAAACTAATGGGTCAAATGTCTTAAATTATCAAAAACTAATGGGATAAGCATGAGGAAGAAAGGGGGCCAGACAAACGGCCATCTCACCTTAAACTGCAAACATCGATTTATGTGCCTAAATTGCAAGTGAAAATATGTTTGTAGCACACGCATACATGTATTATAATGTTCTCATTATTCCCATCCAGCACACACACACACACACACACACACACACACACACACACACACACACACACACACACACACACACACACATGGTGTAGAAGCATAGGAAAGTGGAATTCACTCCCAGAAGAGGTGTGTGTCAGGAGTATAAGCCAATTCAAAGTAAAATATGATAATATGAGTTTGGAAGACGGGACATCACGAGCTTAGGCTCACATCTGTAAAATTATAATTAGATAAATACACACACACACACCTGTATTTTGTAAAAAAATATCGATGTCTACAGTATGAACTTCCTTATAAACCGAAACTCGCAATATGTTAATTACAGTACCGGTATATATATATATATATATATATATATATATATATATATATATATATATATATATATATATATATAAATATATATATATATATATATATATACTGTATATATACAGTATATTTATGGGAACAAGCCAATTTCACGCCAGCTTAAATATAGACTATGAACACACTCTAATAATTACAGCGGCACTCAGAGTGATAACACAAAAACGGCACACAGCCTCGAAGGTAGGGGGGACTGCCAAAAGTGTACAACCTCCAAAAACTCTCAACTAATCCCATGCCTGCGTTGGATGAATGAGCTGTACAGAGAGAGAGAGAGAGAGAGAGAGAGAGAGAGAGAGAGAGAGAGAGAGAGAGAGAGAGAGAGAGAGAGAGAGAGAGAGAGAGAGAGAGAGAGAGAGAGAGAGAGAGAGAGAGAGAGAGAGAGAGAGAGAGAGAGAGAGAGAGAGAGAGAGAGAGAGAGAGAGAGAGAGAGAGAGATAGCACAAATATATATAACAATAACATAAATAGATACACGAACTAAATTAAAATCCGTAACATTACTTAGGCCTATACTCCAGCGCTGTGTTTAGCATGGGATAATATAAAATTTCCGTCAATTTTAACAGGCAGCTTCTGGCAGCTTCAAAATTTAAGTTCTGTAAAATTTAAACTACCTAACAATAATACCTTCGATCTAATTTCCGATTACAATATGAAAAGGCCTGAAAATAGTACGAGAAAAATCTGGCTCTATCGAAAATTGCCGGACGATTTGTCCGGCAATTTTCGATAGAGCCAGATTTTTCTCGTGTGACACCAGCTTAAGTCAAGAATATAGTCTGCAATAAGGCAGATGAAACAATAATGAAAAATGAAGGTGCCTAAATGTCAACAGCAGTGTACGTCTACCAAACTAATGTAACAATAACTGAAGTAATTAAGGAGGTAGAGATTACCACAGCCATCCCCTCCATGGTGGCCATCCTTCCTGCACCCAAGGCATAGATAACTTATAGATAACTTATAGATAACTTATTGATAACTTAGTTTAGTTATTAATATTTTTTAGACAAATTATAGGTAACTTATAGATAACTTATATATAACTTATAGATAACTTATATATAACGTATAGATTATTAATTTAGATAGATAATCTATATATAAGTTAGATAGATAACTTATATATAATTAATTAAGATAGATAACCTATAGAGAGCTTAGATAGATAACTTATGGATAACTTATAGATAATTTAAATAGATAACTTTTACGGACCGTTTTTTTTTTTTTTTCCTTGTGTATGAATGAAACAAAAGGCAATATCACAATTGCCCCCCCTCCCCCCACCCAACCCCAAACCCTGCCCCCCGCTCACGCAAACAACATTTAAAGAATGGTAGGAACCCACATTCAAGGTAGTGATGCCCACATCAGTTATGTTCCACTCCGTGATCTTACACATGGACAAATAATGCGCATGATTGAATAACGAGTGTATAGTTTCTTATGCAGTGATTACCTCATCTGACTAGGCAACTGATGATTGAAAGAAACCACACTCGCAATTCCTTTATATTGTTTAACTTTCGTCCATACGATCACGACGAGGAAATAAACTTATGTAGGCAATTGTACGTTAGAGTTAAAATGTCATAGAAGCTAATCTGTGCCCCTTTCCTAAGCATCAAGACTCCCTTCACCACACACACACACACACACACACACACACACACACACACACACACACACACCTCGCAAACAATAAACTCAACTTCCTATCATGGTCACACCTACCAGAAACCTTTATTCTACCTTGTTAAAATGCACATTGTTAAATACAAAAATATAAAAAAATAAAGAAAACTGCTCACCACGATCAGTTATAAACACAGTGGCCTATTTTTGTATGTGCTTTTTTTTTTTTTTTTTTTTGGCTTATTATTGTGCATTATTGTATTAGTATGCTTCCCTTGCCTCCTTTTCTTTCTTTTTTTACATGGGGAAGGCTGGTGGGGGGGGGGGGGGGAACCTGGGGAAAACCTCTCACCCTATTATCAATCTGGAAAAACTAACGATGGTATAAAATCCACCATGATTGATGATACTGCGGAAGTTTTTGGGTGGGCTACACACACACACACACACACACACACACACACACACATACTTTCATACTCGCTCACACTCAATCACTCTCACTCTCTCTCTCTCTCTCTCTCTCACACACACACACACACACACAATCTGGATCATGCACTCACACATACCTGATAGAGTAGGTGAATATTATAAAACATCCATTCTTCAATTCGAACCAAGCGTAAACATTTCTAAAAAAAAAAGACCCTCCCCCTTCCCCTCCCTCTGGTGGCCTAAAGGGGAATTATAATTCTTAAATATGTGCCCCTAGGCTCCCCCCCCCCCCCCCCTCCACCCCTTTACTTACTGGGATGGGCGCGGTTGGCGAGGATGCTTTGTATAACCCACTTATGAACAGGCCTACAGGCGTTAAGGTGATTTTTTTTTTTTTGTGGGGGAGGGCCCCCTTCTCCTTCATGTTTAGCCCCATTAGTTTGTGCGATTTTAAGACCTTTTGTGCCATTTAAGTGTCATTTTGTTCACGGCGAGCGATAGCGAGCCTGTAATTTAGGAGGAACCGGCCTTTGGACAGGAAATTATTTTACCGAAAAGTTTACACATTTGCAGAGGTGGGCGCGCTCCGGTGGGACCGGTAATGCAGCAGCGCTCCGCGCTCATCAGACATAAGGTAATGCGGCAGCGCTCACGCGCTCCTTTTGTCAGCAGACCCGATGCGCTTCCCGCTCCGCGCTCCCAAAAATAGGTATTATAAAAAACAAAACAAACAAAACAGCTTCTAGAAGTTATTTAATTATTTACCTTTGTCCTTCACTTTGTCCTTTGTCTTTCACTTCACTAAATTCCAAGAATTCAAAACATTCAAAAAACCTCAAGTCATGGTGTCTTTCTGAAGTTTAACTGTTTAAGTTTCTCACTTTCTCAGTTTCTGTTATTCTTTATGTCATATCAATGAATCAAATGTCAATGATATGATGATTGATATCATTGCAAATGTCAATGATATGATATGATTGATATCATTGTGAGTTTGTAGCATTGTGACTGTCCATTGATATCTATGATATGACATAAAGAATTACAGAAACTGTCCAAACTGAGAAACTATGTCCGAAACTGCCAGGTCCGACGGTATATAATTTATAATAATTATATATATATACGGCCGGGAATAGGGTCTTGCCAGATGTCAGTTGTCACGCCCAGTGCCAGGTCCGTATATAAATATATACTGACTCGCCGAAAAAAAATCATAGCAGCGAAACGACTGCACCTATGGCTTTCATATTTTTAGTTTTTTACCACATGTACCTTACCCTTCTGCATACCCACCACGGCACCACCACTACCCCAAACCCCTCCTCCCACCCACTCCCTGACTATCGGTCGCCTCACAAGGAAAACAAAAGAAAATCTGTGGCGGCGAAACGATTGCACCAATCGGTTCCATATTTGTGTGACAAGTGCCTTACCCTTATGCCTTCCCTCCACCACACCCCCAACTGCCTCCCACAACCCACTTCCAGCGTATCCGTACGAAGAAAAGGAAAACAAATAAAATCTGTGGTGGCGAAACTACCTCACCAATCGGATTCATATTTGTAACACGAGTCAATTACGCTTCTACCTTCCCCCCACCATCCCCCAAACCACCCTCCCACCCATATATTCAAGTAACATTCCGATAGTATCGATACCATAAAATGATAAAAGTCTCTGAAGTCTATAGTGTCTTTTGACTATCAGACAGTCAGACAGGCTCGGGCTATACCACTGCCAGACTTACCCTTAGGCCCCTTCGTAAGCCGTAACTTGCCCGTAAGGTTTACTTTGCGTTAACAAAAGCCAAACAAAAATAAAAAATAACAAGTTAACAACTGTAACACTGTCAGTCTGTCACTATCATAGTATCACTGTATCACAGTTCACTAACACCGTGAGTAACACCGTACGAACGGTACGATGACTGTACACGATAATGACGTTCTTGTACCTGTTGTTGACAGGAAAAATCGCCTCCGGAGCGCCAGAAAGGAGCGCGAATTTCTAGCTGCGCTCCCCGCCTGCACTCCGATTTCAGAATTTTGCCGCTCCTCGCTCCTCTATATTGGTAATGCGCACCGGATCGCAGAGCGCAGAGCGCCAAATGGCGCGCACCTGCCCACCTCTGCACATTTGTCTCGAATAGGAGTCTTTGGGGGTATTTTCTTAAAGCTAGATGGAGGTCTTGGGAGGTACAGTAACTAATAAAATATTATATACGGTAAATATATATATTAACAAATAAATCCAAATTTCCCCTTACGGTAACCCCCTTCTGAACAGTTGTACAATCGTGACCATCATATGTACACACCCACTGGATACTTCGAACCTTTAATGCCAAGTTCGGAAGCAATTGGAACATAATAAAGATGTACTGATTGGATGCCATATATATTCAAATGGATGTGTAGCTATTATGGCATTCGACTGTACATTTTGATAACGCCTGTATTAACCCCTTCTGTACCGGCGACGTCCTTTAAATTCTATTAGACGATTGTGTTCAGTTTAAAAAGATCCTCCAGCAATTAAAAGGCTTCGAACTAGATAACTTTACCCTTTTTACTTCCACAGACCCTTCTTACATTGCACAAAATCGTCTAAATATAGCTAGAATGAAATACATAAGTTGTCGCCGGTACAGAAGAGGATAAAGTCTGTTTTATTTCAGCTGATGATAAATTAAAACCCTTAGCAACTGGTTTTTCGATACTTCATAGAGATATACTACTATGGCGTCATAGTACTATGATACTGCTGCTATGCCTCTGCATCACGTACATACCCAATTTTCATAACAAACTTTATATTTCGCTTTTAAATCTTCGTAATAGGGGAGTAAGTAAGGTGAGGATATTGGAATTTTCAGCCAGCTGAAAATGAACAGACTACAGTGTAGTCAACCTAACCTAACCTAGCCTAACCTAACCTAACCTAACCTAACCTAGCCTAACCTAACCTAACCTAATTCCTAGCCTAACCTAACCTAACCTAGCCTAACCTAACTTAACGTAGCTTAACCTAACCTAACCTAACCTAGCCTAATTTGATCCAACCTATTGTAAGTTTATGTATATACCTAGGGACATACCCCATTGCTGGGGGTGGCCGACTCGAGACAGAGCCCGAAAAGAAACAACAGAGTTCCAATTCTTAATGTCCGGGACCACTTTCGTGTTCCCTTGCCCCTTTCTCTATCTCATCGAGTAGGTGAAATTTACAAGGGGAGGAGGGTTTGTAGCCTCCCGCTCCCAGAAGGAAAAGTAGGACAGTCTATTTAAAGCCTAGTTCACACCCAGGTTAAGAGATATGTATCTCTTAACCTTGGTTCACACGACCCGTTTTCCGTGCCGTTTTTCAGCCCGTACAATAAATCGTGACGTCAGAGTGACGTTACATACAGGCATGCTGGCCGTACGTAGCGTGAACCAGGAAGCCGTCTACCCAAATCCGAACCGGACAAAAAGATGGATTCGATTTATCTTTTTTGGCTCCGCACAAGAAGTCCGTTCCATACTTTGAACATGGAAGTGAAATGTGTGTAATATTGTTGTGCCAATTTCCATTACATTATAGTTAATATCGCATAACAATATACGTTATACGCATAATGTTAATGGCAAGGCAAATATTAAGGCAGTTTAATATGTTAACCTATTGATCGTGTACCTAGCAGCTGTCGAAGCACCACCAAAGTTAAAACGTTGTACTGTTTCGCGAGCCTCCAGATACAGACAATAAACACCTAGATTATAAGTACAGAACAACATGTTTCTCCAATACAATCTAGATTCCCTTCTACAGTGGATATAATTAGGCTATGTCCAGGTACCGTTGCCCACATAAGTTGTTTATAATCGTGATCTGATCACAGGCGCCTGAGTAGATGCTCGTGCGTCTATACAGGTATCTATATGTATATATAATAACAAGGTATGCAACCACTTTCAGTAGGAGTGACAAGTACCCTGGTATATAACGGCTTGTTTACGTAATATTTGTCACTGCTAACCTGTATATCGGATATCTGTAGGTAGAATAGGGCACAGACGATATATATATGTGATTAACAGAAGCACAAAGTACTTTACACACATGTTTGAGCTATAAACAGTACACTTTTACCTTCGAAAATCGCCCGCCAGATCTTCCATGCAAGGACGAAATATTAAATTTGTGTCGAACTCTCCGAATTAGGGTCATAAACACAGGTTATTGTCGAGTCGTGTATTAGTAAGTTTAAATATATAGTATAGTACATTTGAATAGTCTTTGGTCCTTTGTTTTACTTTATAATCAAAACAATTATATAGTGTCTATGTTTTATCTTAAACTTAATAGAAGTATATAGAAGTAATAATGAAGTACAGTACTATTAGACAAATAGTATCTAGGCCTCTGGAATTCGGTGACAGCAGCCTCCAGCAGCCTTCTCCCCTCTCAACACTCTTCTCTGAGCTAGTGCCGATACAAATGGCCAGTCCTGTATAGAATCGTGAGGTTCAGAGTCGTAAAGATTCCAGGATGAGCTCCATAGAAACTGACTGACTGAGGTAAACGTCAACGCCCACTCACTTAATTACAATAAGCAATTGACAGGCAGCAATGATATTGAAAGCTTACCAACTACCAAAACTAATTTACCACAACCACATGTATCCCCTGCCATGAACTATAAGTGAAACACCCGTAGGAAAGGTAGAGAGCATAGCCAAGTTTAATTGACCACTTGCGAGTTTTGTTGTATAGCCTAGGCCTAAGGAAGTTGGAGCTGTGACCATCACTATGTAGTAGAATTACCAGCCAAAATACGGTCCTAGTCCATTTACAGTATATATACATTAAACCCAATTCAACATAGGTCTAGGCCTACCTTTTATCTAGCAGAAACCCACATTAGCCTATTGCATTTCTGGATACTTAGGCCTATTACCGAAACTACTAGAACTAGGCCCTACCACTAATTATTTCTCAATATTTGAAGGCTAAATTTAG
This sequence comes from Paralithodes platypus, assembly GCA_032716605.1. Taxonomy (NCBI): domain Eukaryota; kingdom Metazoa; phylum Arthropoda; class Malacostraca; order Decapoda; family Lithodidae; genus Paralithodes; species Paralithodes platypus. The sequence goes on along the minus strand of CM064527.1, from coordinate 38,388,480 downwards.
AATAGCCTAAGGATGTTGCAAAGATCATATTAAAATGTGGGTAAAAATTGAAGAGACCCCGGAAACCCGGACAGCCTTTTTACTAGTTAATTCAATTTTTTTTTTTATTTGGTAAACCTGACTTTTTGGACCAACAGCGATTTCAGTAAGTTTTATTTTGTTTTTTGTATTTTTTCCTTCAGATATAGTGTTGATTTATACTGAAGAGGAGCGGAAATGAGTATTTACCCATTATCCAACAATCTAAAAACACGCCCCCCACTAGTGGGGAGGGCTATGAAGTTCAGGGAAAATGAGGGGTTAAAAGCGTAAAAATACAATAATATGGCGTTTTGTATCAAAACTTGGCTCGGGTTTTCCCAAATTGTAAACCCATACAACCCAATTTTGTGAATACCCGAGCCAACTTTTGACGAAAGCTGGCTCGGATTTCACGGGGTGGAGTGGGTAGCCTAATATTTCATGTTATAAAAATAGTCAACTTAGGGAAGACATTAGCCTAACCTAACAACCTTACCTAACCTATCCTAGTATTATGGGTGGGGCTGCCAAACCCCCCCCCCCCCCCCCCCCCCCCGATGGTTTGGTTAGGCCTAGATTTTTTTTTTTTTTTTTTTTTAATGTTGTAGGCTATTAGCCTAACCTAACAACCTTACATAACCTAACCTAGTACCGGTATATGGGTGGGGGCTGCTGCCCCCACACCCCCGCTGGTTGGGTTACTTTTTTTTTTTTTTTTTTTTATGTGCTAGGCTATTAGCCTAACTTAACAACCTAACCTAACCTAACCTAGTATATGGGGGGGGGGGCTGCCGCCCCCACACCCCCGCTGGTTGGGTACTGGCTGAAAAACGTATTGTTTTACAGTAGCCTAGGCCTATACATGTATTTTAGCGTTTTTGTTTTTTTCTCCCTTATAATAATAGATAGAATAATACATTTCAGCTCTTAATGCCATATATAGCAATGATGTATATGCTCTACCGGACCTATTAGGCCTAAACAGATGGATGGGCTAACTGTCGGTCCAAAACATCAGTATAACCTTTTATTTTTCTTTGATATACAGTGTTGTTTAATACCGAGGACCGTCGCATTTTAGTATTTTCAACATTAGCCTAACCTAACCTAACTTAACCTAACCTAACCGAAAACTAAACAGGGAACGTGAGCTGGGTTTAGACCGTCGCGTACCCATAAACAGGGAACGTGAGCACTGAGCTGAGTTTAGACCGTCGTGCACCCATAAACAGGAAACGTGAGCTGGGTTTAGACCGTCGGTTAGTTTTAGGTTAGGTTAGGCTAATGTTGAAAATACTAAAATGCGACGGTCCTCGGTATTAAACAACACTGTATATCAAAGAAAAATAAAAATAAAACTAGAATTAACTAGTAAAAAGGCTGTCCGGGGTCTCTTCAATTTTTACCAAAATGTGTTTCAACCTCCGGAGATAACATTTTATGTGCACTAGGCTATATAAAGTACTGTAAAAACTAAAAAACTCTCCCTATAACTCTCCCTATTGACTGCAGTGAAACTCTTATTAAGCCCCTTACTGTTAAAATTTATGCTGAATTCAATAAGTCATGGGGGTGGGGGGGTGATGGGGGGCAAAGTCTCCCCCCATATTTAGGCTATGTTAAATGCGGATGTTTTGACCTCCAGCTTATGAAGGCTAGCCTAGGCTATAGCCTATCCAAGCTAGATTGATACCTTAAAATTATGTGAACATTATGATTAGCACAGATTAGGCTTACCAGGATATAAGATAGGATATTTCTACAGCTTCACAACCCCTGATTTGTCGCTATTCTGTTGCTCCTAATAGGTTAATATTATTCGTAGTAGACTTAGGCTAGTAGGCCTATGGTTCGATGATGCTCGGAAATGTATATTTGACTTGAAATAAATACATTAAGGTATTAAAAACCTTCACTAAAGTGAGACTTGTCCGCCGCGGAATGACGACTGTACCCCCGAAACTCCCGTTTTCTGTTGACCCTCTTCTTTTGACGCACAATCTTGGAAGGTGTTTTTCGCTCTCCTGCAGTACTTTTTAGGGGTAGAATGTAGAGTTCAGGCTTACCGCCAGCCTTGTGTACACTACGCGGAGTGGCGGCGGACGCTTGCCATCATGTTCCCGTATATTTTGACTACCTTTGGATACAATATTATGTTGAGGGCTTTGCCCCCCTTCACCCCCCCATGACATATTGTCATCATCATATATATTTCCAGCAGGGTGCAAATAACCAAAAAAACGCCGTCAAAATAGACGCGAACTTAACCGCGGCGATTGACCTATGTCAACATGATGACCGTACGCCCAAACACTCTACATCCATCCCCTTTTTAGTGATTTTATATCTTCTACATAATTATTTAGAGCAGCGGGGATCTTGGGGCAGCAGCCCCCAGGTTAGGTTAGGTTAATGACAATATTGTCATCAGAGGAGGCGGGTGATTGGTTTGTTTTTGTTACGCGGTGTCCGCCGCGGTCCGCGAGTGTCTACCTTGCCGACTCATTTTCAATGGAAAAATTGATCTAACATGACAACCTAACTTAACCTTCGGCTGCTTTCCCCAGACTCCCACAATTCGAACATCAGTAGGGCTTCCTGGATATGGTAAGACTAAAAAAAGACTCCGTTTCGAAAGGAAAACAGTGAACAAATAGGGGTTGTATAACAGTAGAATTACCTAAGATAGAAATAGGCCTAGGCCTACATGCAAAATATTTGAAAGTTTATAGGCCTAGGCTATCCAAAAAATTAGTAGATTTTTTTTTTTTATGAAGACACAAACTGTCAGATGAGGTAAAAGATAAATGTGTCATAGCCTAGGCTATATAACTGTGGATCAATAGAAAAAACTTAACAGAACAATCCTAGGCTGGGAACAGGTAAAGGCCCAAGTCATGACTACCGTCATGGTACTCCAGAGTCCAGCCAGGCGTTCAGGTTGTATGGAGGCTATATTACATGAGGGGTGGTAACGTGTACCCCCATAGTAGGAAAAACTAATTCAGGTCCTTAGGTTATGTAGCATAGCTGTATATACTGTATATACAGTATATATAACCTAGCAGTAGCATAGTCAGTAGAGTGTCTGGTGCTGTTCAAGGGGTCGGCTGTTCACCCTTGCACTGAAAAAATGGTATAGGTAAATTCGAAGCATGGGCAACTTGACCTGACACACACACACACACGCCCCGTGTTCATGGCCACCCTTTCTCGGGAATTAAGGTGTGCGTCTGGCATAAATAATCTGTAATTGTCATTAAATAATTAGGATAATATGAAGTTTATGTCACATGGGATATAATATTTTGTATGTGTTATATAGCTTTGGTGTATAGTATCAGTCACCACAATGTATATCATTACTGTATCGCTGCAAATACATAAGGGAAAAATACCCCGCACCCCACTTATTAGCGGGAGTTTGACTAATAATGCTCGATTAGGTTAGGTTAGGTTACCGGCAAATTAGATTAGGTGACTTAATCCATACACAATGATACAATTTGTAAATAACCTCTTAACCCACAAAACTCGATAAACCTTACGGAAGGGTCACTATACCGAACGCGATAGGCCTCACGGAAGCTATCTATCTATCTATATATTGCTTGACGCCGTGATCCCCGAAGGGGTGGCCACGAACGAACCGCCCCCATGCACCTCTGTCCCCAGCCAGTCGACGCCCCTCCCCCCAACCAGCACAGCCTTCATTCATGTACAGTACTTCCTCATTCCATCCTTCCACCTCTCATTCGGTCTACCTCTCCCTCTCTGTCCCTCCACCTCGCTCTCGTACACCCTCACGGAAGCAAGACCATAAAATAACCCTTCCAAAACACCCTAGGGGCTCTCAAACCAAAGGAATTTGTGATTAGGTGCAATAATTCCCCTCTAGTACCTCTTGACACTCTTCCAAGTGTTGCCCTACCCCCTTTCCTCTCCTTTTCCCCCCTCCTCAATTATCGGCTAGTTTTTTCCTCATATTTTCCTAATTTATGGGATATTTTCATCACAAATTATTCTCACACGGTCTCGAAAACAAGGGCAAGTCATTTAGTGACCCTCTAGAAGTGTGAGATCTCTCCCAGGCAGCAGACTTGTTGTCCAAATGCTGCAAAAGAGGATGTTCGTCTCTCGGCCGTCCGTCACAGAATACGACCGGGCGGCGAAAAAAAAAAATTGTTTTACCCCCCAATTGCTCTTCCCACTTCTTTTATCATTCTTCAAAGTTCATATGTTCATCATATTAGTAAAATAAACGCATGTTGCGTAATACCGTAAGCATGAGTTTACCATCTCACAAGCTGTAGCGTTTCCGTTTTCTTTTGTGTATACGATACTGCGGTGTCTCGCCGATGTCGGCTGGTTTTGGTTTTTTTATTTTTTGAGGGAGGAATATTATGTGGGACGGGAAGGATGTAGTATCCGGGCATACAGTCGTCATGTTTACATAGGTCGCTGGTACGTTCCCGTCTATTTTGTTTGCTATTTTCCCCCTGCTGGCAACATATGTGATGATGACAATAAGTCATGGAGGGGTGAGGGGGGACAAAACTCCTCTCAACCCATTATTGTATCTCATAAAATCTAAAATAGACAGGACCATGATCGTGAGCATGGGAGTAGTGTAAACACTTTTGTGTGTAGCAATCAGTCTGTAAGCCTATGTACCGGTATTTATCAGAGTTGCGGCAAAACATAAGGCCAGCTATTTGCTCAATTATATTTTGGGTGTGCCCACATTATAGGTAACTTGCATACAATCAGACATGTTGGTCATCTCGAACAAACTTGGCTGGATCCTTGGTCTTATGGCAGGTAGCCTAAAGGTTTTGATTTTGTGAAAAACAAGTGAAGTCACTACAAGAGGCGCCACATGCATCCTTCTTCGTCATTACGTTTTTCAGGAGCTTATTAGCTTCTCATAACCAGTCATGTGACATTCAACAGCCAATCCTACACTTCTTGGCTCCTAGGCACCATATGCTTGGTACCATACTCTGTCTTAAGATATTATTGAAAAAAATGCTCTCGTAACAATAAGCCAATCTGCAAATATTAGAAGCTTACGGTGTCACTATTTTTTTTTATTTTGTTGTGTTTCTCTTTGATATACATTACAGCTCTGACTACAAGGGGCATTGCCCTCTCTCCTTCGTCATATTCTCTCTGGATGCATGCAGAGGGAAACGATGCAGGGCCACATAAGTGAAGAGAGCAGGAGGAATGATTCAACATTTCCGATACTGGTAGGCCTACCTATGTTAAATGAAGAACAAGAAAATGCCTTCAGGGTTGGAACAAGTCGCCACAACATGCTCATTACTGGCCAGTGTGGAACGGCGAAGTCCTTTACTATTAGGTAAGGTTCACACAAAGTATATACTGGTACAGTAAACTGGGGTGAATTCGGACGATTGTTTCATATTTCCGTAGCATGTAATCTTGTTTTTATCTCAATGTTGGATCTTAAGTATTATATGTGAAGCTGGTGCAATAGTGTAGGCTATCCAGTCATAGCATTAAAGATATAAAAATACATTACATATACTGTAAGTTATATAAATATATGAAGGTGGTCCAGATTTAGACAGAAATTGGGGTGTTTTCAGACACCTTGTCTGAATTTGCACATTGATATAAAATATATATATAGGAGTAACCAGTGATCCCAGTATAATTTTGGACATATCAGGGGTCAATTCGGACACCTTTGAACATTTTAAAAGGGTCTTATCACACTCCCTGAATTATTTTATAATTATTATAGACGTTTCAGAACAGCAGGTGTTATACATAGGTTAAATGGACTAAGTAATAGAGAAGTATATGAGTTCTTTGGAATGGAGGAGCATGCTTTGGGCACTGATTGTGGGGTGATAGAGTGGATAAAGAGAAATACACTGAGGTGGTATGGTGATGTTCAGAGAATGGATGAGAACAGAATGCCAATAAAGATTCATGAAAATCAGGTGAATGGTGCAGGTTGGTAGCAGTAGACCACCTATGGTATGTTAGAAGAAAGTGGAATGGTATATATATTAAATAAAAACTTCCACATAGTGGAAGGGGCATTGTGGTGCAGGCAAAGAAAGCATGTCTTGACAAAGTAGTCTGGAGGCGTATTTGCCATGGTCATCCTCTAGCGGGACCTTCCCAGGGGGGAAGGAAGACGTCAAAGATGATGATGATGGTGATATTACAGAAATAACTTTTGTTGGCGATGATATCCGAATTCACCCAAGTTGACGGTATAGGTATTTGTTTTCATGGTAGGAATCTGGAACTCAATACAGTATATCATACAATAGTCATTGTTTTAAGGTTTTATTTGCACTTTGCAATCACAGACACCACACCAATTGGCCACTTGCGAGTTTTGGCCTAAATTGAAGTTGGAGCTGTGGCCATCGATATTTAATAGAATTATTAGCTAAAATACGGTCTTAAACATTTCTTAATACATAAAACCAAATTGATAATTCTTTTTATCCACCAGAAACCCACATTATTACTCCCTTTCTCGTTAATATCGATGTTCACGGCTCCAACTTCCTTATAACCTGAAACTCGCAAGTGGTGAATTGGCTTTGTATTTCCTGTGTGTCACAATCCTCTTCCACTGTTGCATCCTCTCTCATACATGAACCTTCCAACTCATGTCTTATAGGATCATGACAAGTTAGGAAAAGTAAAACTATCCTCTACTCTACTTAATGCACTACCCAGCAAAGTAGGCCTACACTGCCTTACGTAGTTTCTCCTAAAACAAAACAGGAAATGTAAAGCTTTAATATACTGTACTTAGCTATTTCCTGAATGGCAAATAACCTCCGCAGAGAAAGGGTTAACATGACGTGCAGTATTAGTGTGTATGGCAGTAAATATTTAAATATAATTACATACAGTACTGTTAGTGAAAGAGTTGGCTACAAGTCTATCTTGGTACTTTATCAACAATATGAGGTGAGGTCACCCTTTGATTGAAAATATCTTTTTGATATACAGTATAATTGAAAATCTCGCTTGAATAGGGTTATTTACTTATTTCATTATATGAGGTCACTTCATAGATATACTGTACAAGTAATGGGGTAAGTTTAGAATTATCATCTACAAAATAAGAAAAAAAAAAAACATCTACAATAATTGTTGCAATTGTTTTCCTGAAAAAAAATTAAACTAAAATTTCTTCATTAGACTGGAAGTATTTACCATGTACCAGCATTTAAGTTTTGTTATTTTTTGTTAGGTTTTGTTATTTATTTGCATTTAAGTGTTTGTAGTGACTGGGTACACAGGAGATGTAGTGGAGCTAGATTTGACGAGAATCATAGACTTTGAATGTGCAGTGTGCAAAGGAGATCTTGTGTTAAACGACCTGCCTGTGAGTGTTGGTTTCGACAGTGTAACACTGGAGTGTGTGAATAAGTTCTGCTACCTGGGCGATACGGTTTCCGCCGGAGGTGGTGCTGAAGCTGGCTCCATTGCTAGAGTCAGAATTGGCTGGGGAAAGTTTAGAGAGCTGTTGCCACTCCTTACAATGAAAGGGCTCCCACCCCACCTTAAAAGGAAGGTATATACCTCGTGTGTTAGGATCGCGATGACCTATGCCTCAGAGACGTGGCCGGTTAAAGCGGAGGATATCAAAACAATGGAACGGAATGAGAAGAGAATGGCGACATGGATGTGTGGGGTTAATCTTAGGGACAGGGTATCGAGCGAGGAATTAAGAAGGCATCTGGGCATTATGAGTGTGAGTGAAGTGATACGCACGAGCCGACTTGTTTGGTTTGGACACGTAGAGAGAATGGATGATCAGAACTGGGTGAGGAAATGCTGGACTGTGAACGTGATGGGAGCTGCGCGTAAGGGTAGACCTAGAATGACGTGGGATCAGGTACTCCAGTCCGATCTCAAAATAAAGAACTAAACAATCTATTTTTTTATTAATTTCACCACAACACCAAACACCTCCAATGAAATTAATGAAAGCATATAATTATGTGATCCACCAGGATTCGAACCCGGGTTATCACACACAGATTTTTAGACACCTTAACCATTACACCACCAAGACGGTTAAAGGTTTATGCACACGCCTACGACTTATTATCCTTTCTCGAATACTGGATATTAATCTAATCATGTTCATATTCCCACCGCACAATGGTAGCCTAATGTTTAAGTGAGAGGAAAGAATATTCATGGGGCACAGATCATAGAGGCAGCCCTTGATAGGGCCGCCTGGAAAGCCACCAATAAGGACGTGAGACTGTAACCACATTCTCTGTGGCCAAAATGGTCTTTAAACTTATATGTATGTATGTACAGTATGATACTTTAGGCCACTGTACATACATACATATAAGTTTAAAGACCATTTTGGCCACAGAGAATGTGGTTACAGTCTCACGTCCTTATTGGTGGCTTTCCAGGCGGCCCTATCAAGGGCTGCCTCTATGATCTGTGCCCCATGAATACTTTAGGCCAGTATCACAGTATGATACTTTAGGCCAGGGCGGGTGCCCAACCCCGAAAGGAGTTGAAATAGGGGAGCTATCCCCCCACCAAAGGCGGCTTTCTAGGGCCTTTCCTAGCTGATGCTGAGAGGATTGGGTTCTAGTCATGCGGTGATGGGCTGGTCTATCCGAGTGAGAACTGAGCGATCTCTGCCATACCTATAGCTTACTCTGACTGTTCCTTTTACTTATATATCTTCTAGATCTCAAGTGGCGGCGTCTTTTCCGTGGATTGACCTCCCTACTGCCAACCTAGAAGTTGGCAGATTCGGAGCCAAAGCGTCACATTTTTCCCTTACCCCTCAACTTTCCCTTCATAATTGCTGAGGGGCACAGGGCCTTGGGTAGGGCTTTGGTTTCCCGGGCGTTTCCGCACCCTCCTTAGCTCCCTGCCTTGGAGTGGCTTCGGTCACCCGGGCTTTGTTAGTGGTAAGCAGGGAGGATTTTGTGGGGGCGCTCGTTTGTGGCCTTGGCCTTGCTCGAGACCTTGGGGCTGTTCGGCCAGACAGCCTGGGGAACAACAACAACAACAACAACAACTTTAGGCCAATTCACACTGCATAACTGCATTGAGAGATGTGTGTGATACTCTAAACTATTATGTTAGCTTTAAAAATACTATATTTTAGTCTCTCTAGTTTCCGGTACTGTACAGTACTACGTAGGTACGGGTATCTATTAATGAAAATGGTAGTACTTTAACTATGTTTTTTTTTTTTTTTTTCCACCTCTTAAAGTGCATGGTATATGGGCCAAATAATGCTGTGCCTGGGAACCAGTGTTATTCTTGCGAGAAACAGAAGTCTGACCTAATATTATACTATTCACTGCAGGACCATATTGAGCAATTGTATGATTTGCAGCCATACCATGACAGAGGCCACGCTGTTGACAAAAACAGTTTTCAACTAAGTCAGAGTTTATATATCCTGGAGTGAGGTGAATACCTTCAGGTATACAAGTTTTACATAAGTTGATGAATCCCCCTATTGTGCTCTGTACATCTTCCCTTGTTTCTTTGCTGAGTAGAACTTTTTTTTCATTCATTCCACATCCTTTTATTTGTTCTTCCCATTTTGAAAAGAAGGTCTGTACCTCATACAATATCTTAATTCTTGGGTCACTAATTGTAGTAATAGACTGATTTTTATTATTAAACATTTCAACCAGCTCAGATGTCTGCTCTAGAAAGGAAATAGTTGAATCCAAGTCACATTGTTGTACATGAGGATGTGTAGTATTAGGTAGTGAGGCTCTAAATCTTGTCATTAGTTCTTGCATATCCTTGTTCAAAACTTGCTTAGCCAAAGCATTTCTCATTTTAGATGTACTACTCAGCTCAATATGATCTTGTGACAATTTTGGGTAAATCTTCATACCACCTTGTCTGTTATAGTGGTGAGCCCACCTCCAGTGTTCCCGGGAGTCTGGGGGCATTTTCTTGTCTGTGTGCCTGTGTGTCTAGTGTTGTGTTGTGTGAGGGCCCTTGCCTAGTCCACTCAGCACTGCGCTAGCACGTCTTGCATTTGTTTTAGGGTCGCCAGGAGAGAGTCAGATACTTGGGATCTGAGTCTCTCAAGAGAGCACCCTTTCAATTAGAGTAATTTGGCGCACAGACTTGGGAACGTCCCTAGGCTAGAGCAGGTGGCTCAGCCCGGGTATCCGAAGCCTATATCCTTCCGGCTAGACCTCTGCCACCTGGCAGTTTAACAGCTAGGGGTTTATTATCTCTGTATGCTTGTTATTGTGCCACAGTTTACCGTTTTTGTGAGCATTGTGAGTCAGGGTGTGGCTTAGAGACTCTGTCCGAGCAGGGTTGCCTGACTAAGAGTGAGAAGCACACCTGTATGTGGTTATGTTGCGAGTTGCTGCCTTTATTTAATTATACCTATGCCATTATACACTGTATGGCCTATCACTAGTATTTATTCCTGCTTATGAGTTAAGAGTTCTCTAAATCCGTAACTTACTTTCTTTGCTAAGCATCAGATCCTACAGTAGCCACATGCAGTTTAGAAACCTGCATCTTGTCTACCTGTACGATGTTTTGAAGACTGTTTGCTTTCACCTTCTTTCACGCAGGGGTGATTAGTTGTATTAATTAACGTAACGTTAAATGTACTTTCTTCTAGTTTGTTATTAAATTGTTTCTGCAATTTAATTCCGTTATCTATCTTTTCCTTGAAGCTTTAAGTCAACTTAATTGTGTGATCTTTTATATAGCCTGCTTGACTATCAGCAGTCTATAGTGCGTGCACCCTGTAACCGAGTCATAGGATACCTTGTTGTCCAGGCAGGACTCTTGACGGTTTAGGGTGGTTTGTTGCCTGGGTTTATAGATAAGGGTGGGATCTAGCGTTTTCCGTTGTTGCTTGTTGCCGCATACCTAGTCCAATAGAAAGAGCCCAGTGTTTATATATCCCAGGACGTAACACTATACACTCGTAATTCAATGATGCGCAATATATTTTCATTAACATGGTCACGGAGAGGAACCGAAATTATATAAATATGTGGGCAACTGCAGGCTACGTGATAGCTTGGTTTTGATATATTTCCCTAGTTAATATGCATTGAATTATGGTAGTGGTCATCTTCGTTTAAAAATTAGAAAATAAACACCAAGAAATATTGTTTCTCGGTCCATGTTGACGATCGTCTAGTAGTTGTTTTCCTTACGTCAGAAAAGTATACGTTCCGTACCCCAGAGTCCGGTCCGCACTCTGGAATGCAGCCCGCACTTTCTTTCAACTTTAATTTTCCGGTTCCGATTTTCGTATGTGACGTCACAGGCCCGAACACGGACCCGCAAAAGACGGCTCGTGTGAACCGGGCTTAAGTGTAACAATTCAATAGAGGCGCAGAACTTTGGGGCAACTATACAAAAACGCCGAACTGGGTTGCACAAAGAGGACAGGGAACACGTCGTTGTAATTTTAACGACAAACAGGCGAAATTAAATAGTTTGTCACAAGACAAAGGGAGAGGGGGAGGGGGGGGCATGGTGGGTGAGGTGAGGGGGGAGGGGGTAGAAGAAACAACAGCTGAGTGGTTGGGGAGAATAGGAATGGTGTGTTTTGAGAGTTACACAGAGTTCAGATACTCAGACCACACAGACCTTGCGGTCCCAACTACTATGGATTTCAGAGGCCCTATTACATCGTTTTTTCGTGAATAACTTATTAACAAGCAGTTGGATCAGTATGATATTTTGACACAGCTTATTTCACACCGTGCCCTAATGTTCGTCAATATAGTGCATTACCAAAAGTGTTGAAATAAACCACCTGTCCCTGTGTCATGAGGTAAAAGTCACACATTAATGACTAAGAAACGGACACGGCTACCGTGGCTTACTTATGAGAACCACCAAACCAGTATTGCTCCTCCATCAAACTCGGTAGTTATCACCTACCACCCAACCCTATTATCGCCTTTAAATTCAAGTTATCTGTCAATATCAAAATATAATTATAATGAAATACATACTTTTTGTATATTTATACTTGATAGTGGAAGAATAGGGCAATAACATAGAAGGCTCTCACCCTATCCTCCGGTCCCTTCGGTTAAAATGCCGTACCGGAAAATAGGATGAAGTGTAATCCTATGGGTCAGGAAATGCCCACAAGGAAAGTTTTTAAGTAGTATAGGAAGAAATTAGTTTGAAAAGGAAATTGCACATGCCTACTTAATAATTCATATTATTCTAATCTTCATTAGATGATCGTCCAGTCTTTTCTTAAACGTATCAACATAATTACTGTCGACCACCTTCCTTGGTAAACTATTCCACTCTTTAACCACATTGTATGTGAAGCAATTTTGTGTCACATCTAAGGATGCCTTTTTTTCTAATTAATCTCATTCCATTACCTCGGGTTGCAGCATTATTATTAATCGTGAACAGTGCACTGATATCTACTCTGTCAAATCCCTTAAGTATCTTAAAACACTCGAAAAGTTGGCCTCGCAACCTCCTTTTCTTTTGCGAGAACAAAATAATATAATGTATTTAATCTTTCATAATTTGGCTTGTTTTTCAGAGAGGGAATTAGTTTAGTTGCTCTACGCTGCACATATTCGAGTTTTTTAATGTCCTTCTTGAGATACTGGGACCAGAACTGAACGCCATATTCAAGATGGGGTCTAACAACGCTTTTGAATAACGGCAAAATAATGTTAGTTTTTATAGGTAAAATTTCTTTTGATAAATCCCAAGGCTTTGTTAGCTTTATTTGCCGCAGCCGCACATTGCTCTGAGGATTTTAGGTTTTCTGATATTATAACCCCGAGATCTTTAACCTTAGAGTTTGCTATTATTGGTTGGCCTTTCATTTGATAATCATACTTTTTAGTTTTGGTAACCAACGTGCAAAATTTGACATTTCTCAACATTAAAGGGCATTTGCCACTTTTCTGACCAATCCACTATTTTGCTTAAGTTGGACTGTAGAAGAGAGAGAGAGATAGAGACAGACAGAGAGACATACAGACAGACATACAGACAGACTTACATAGATACACTGGCCACACAGACATTAAAATCCCAGCGAGTTGGCTAGGACTTATTTTTAGTAGAGATAGCAAACCCGAGAGTAAAGGAAAGTGGAAGGAAAGGATAGCTAAGAAGGAGAAAAGAGAAAGAGAGCGAGAGCGAGAGAGAGAGAGAGAGTAGAACATAAACATGGATAAGCATAGGAACAGGGTAGTATTATATAAAAGGCATAGGAAGCTGGAAGGCAGATCATTGTGAAAAAAAGTAAATCACGAAGTAAGCGACGAGATAAAGATAAAGGACAGAGAATCGAACCCTAGTCCTCTCGGCTGTGAATCAAATGTACTGCAGTCATCATATGGGCAGATTTTCACTAAGGGTTTTTTATGGACCCACTTTTCTCTCATGTTTAGCCCCATTAGTTTTGATATTTCAATACATTCGCCCCATTACTTTGACGATTTCAGACCTTTCGCCCCATTTTTGTCTAATTTCTGATCTTTCGTGCCAAGTAGCCTTGGTGTCGATTTTTTTCCTGGCGAGCGATATTGAGCCTGTGGTATAGAAGGAGTCGGCCTTCGGCCGGGACATTTTTCTAACGAAAAATGTACACATATATCTCGAAGGGGGTCGTGGGGGTATTTTGTTTAGTGTGATGGAGATCTAGGGAGCAAAATAAAAAATCTCCCCTTAACATTGTTTCCGTTGCATTGAGTGTTGTGAAAGAATCGTATCCAAACATTTTGTTGAGACTGAACGTCCCAAAGTCTATTATGTTTTAGGCTGGCGAGAAATTGAGTGGTCCCTGTCGTAATTACTCAAATATTGCAACGTTTTTTGTAGCCAATTATGTTGTTAAACATGAACACTTGTCAATAATATGATGGAGAGACTTTAGTAGTTTCTGATTTTTCCATTGACCTTTTCAGTACCGATGACGAGTGTTTTTTTAATTGGTTTTAGCTATTTATCCCATTTCATGCAGCTTAAGAAGGATCAATCATAACTAAAATGATTAACTATGGCATTCTGCAGCATTTTAATCGCTAGACGTCCTTCCTTAGCTGAATAAAATCGTCTAATAGTGGCCAACATATAATTAGAAGTGAGTCACCGGTGCAGAATGGGTTAATTATCGAGAAATCAGATGCTAAAGGACTAACATTTCCGCCATGTTGAAAACTAATAGTATAGTCATGATTGTGTTTGGTTTCCCTGATCTCTGCAAGTTAAAGTACCACTAGCTGGGAACATGACCTCAGCGTTCAGGCAACCGGACTGACACGCCGGAACAACGGCCCACGTCGAATTACCGGATTATTAAGCTCCCAATTTAGCCGGAACGACCGGAGGGAACCGTTTGGTAGTTACACCTTATTATTCCCCGTTTTCTCTTATACCTGACGCGGCAAAATCTCTCCCCTGGGAATTTTCACTGCCACTTGATTTTGCGGGAGTGAGATGAGATGCTATTATCGTTGGTATAGTTGCCAGAATTATTATGATGATATTAATTTTGTGCTAAAGTATTATAAAGTAAGGAAATGATAAGACGAGATCAACTTTGCAATACATGAAGTTAGGTAAATATAATAGAAACTTTGCAATTTAATGAGCAAGATAGATATAAAATAATAGAAACTTTGCAATTTATGGATTTAGGTAATGATAACACAAAATAAACATTGCAATATATGAATTAAGGTATAGATAAGACGATAGAATCTGTGCAATTTGTGAAAGAAGGTAATAATAAAACTTTATAAACTTTGCAATTTATAAAAGAAGGTAATAATAAAACTATATAAACTTTGCAATTTATGAAGTAAGGTAATGATAATACGAGATAAACTTTACAATTTATGAAAGAAGGTAATGATAATAGAAACTTTGCAATACATTCAGTAGGATAATGATAAAACAGTATAAACTTTGCAATAAATGAAGTAAGGTAACGATCTCTGACAGTCACATAATTTGTTTGCATGTATTATTAAATACATAATATATTTTGTTAAGGTTGATGAAGACTAAAATATATGGCCGAACCAACATACGTATTAAGGGGGTGGTAGCTAATATATAGAGGGATATATATTCACTTATTAATTTATTATTTAGTTTCCTCGCTAGACCTCCATCAAGCTGTAAAAAACACCCGCTAGACAAGATAAATGTGTACATTTTTCGATAGAAAATGTCTCTGCCGAATGCTGATTCGTCTTAGAATTATAAGCTCGCTATTGCTCGCCAGGAAAAAGTCTACAACTAAATGGCATGAAAGGTCTTAAAATGGACAACGATATTGAGTGAAAGGTGTTAACATCGCCAAGCTAATGGGACGAA
This sequence comes from Paralithodes platypus, assembly GCA_032716605.1. Lineage (NCBI taxonomy): Eukaryota > Metazoa > Arthropoda > Malacostraca > Decapoda > Lithodidae > Paralithodes > Paralithodes platypus. The sequence continues at coordinate 38,373,090 of CM064527.1, read as the reverse complement.
TGTTTTAAAATCTCAAAACTAATAAGGCTAAACACAAGGGAAAAGGTGGTCTAGGAAAAAAAAACCCATCCCCCTTAATGATGACAAACTATCGGGCCATTTAGTCTTGGTGTCCAGCTGGTAACCCATTGTGATGCCCAGACATTGAGGGACATTGGAATTATCATCTCCATTTGTGTGTAATTTAAGTGGTTGGGAAATGTGCTGATGGATGGTTTGGAAATTTAAGAGGGGAAGGTTTATTTTTAGGTCGATTTATTTATCAACTCCGCGAAGCAGAGTGGCATCGCGCACACAGATCCCGACCGTATACTGTGCACCACCAGCCAGCCTGTCTGTCGTCGTCGTCCGTCGTCGTCGTCGTCGTCGTCGGCTGTCTGTTTGTCTGTCTGTCCGGAAACTCCTCCTAGACCGTTTGATGGATTTTCACCAAATTTCACAGGTATATTAATTTGGTCAATGCAAAGGTCAGTCATCAAAAAGAAATATTCCAATTAACTTAAAGGTTAAGGTCAAAGGTCAAGGTTAAAAATAAGGTCAATATTTCATATTTTTGAGTTCTTACTCGAATGTCTTCATTTTCACCATACAAGTTACTGGTAACCTATATATCATATTGACTAAATTTTAGGTAAACATTCTTAAGGGTAAGGTCAAAGGTCTAAATAAGTTTTTCACTAGTATTTCTTATACTAACTGTTAGATTCTCACTAGGCTTACCATGCATATTCGGAATACCTAGGCGAAGGTCATACAAGAAACTATACAATTCCATAATAAAGGTCAAGGTCACAGGTCAAGGTCAAATAAAAGGCCAATATGCTATTTTCTTTACTTTTCTTGCAAACTTCACAAAATTTGGTGAGATAGTTACACTTTAACGAAAAGGAAAATAACACATTTGGACACACATGGGCAAGATAAAGGTCAAAGGTCAAGGTCAACTATTCTATTAATTTATATGAAACTAACGGACGGGTTTTAAAGAAATTAGGCATGCTTATTTCATTTTCCGGGGCAATGTCAATAAAAACAAAAAACACAAAAACACTCTTACATAAAGGTCTAGGTCAAAGGTCAACTTTTGCTATTTATTTTACTTTTTACTCAAATGTCTTTATTTTCACTATACAAGTTAATGGTAACCTATATATCGTATTGACCAAATTTGTATGTAAAGATTCTTAAGGGTAAGGTCATAGGTCAAGGTCAAAGGTCAAAATAAGTTTTTCACTAGTATTTCTTATACTGTTAGATTCTCACTAGGCTAATCATGTATATTCGGAATACCTAGACCAAGGTCATAGAAGAAACTATACAATTCCATAATAAAGGTCAAGGTCACAGGTCAAGGTCAAATAAAAGGTCAATATGCTACTTTCTTTACTTTTCTTGCAAACTTCACAAACTTTGGTGAGATAGTTGCACTTTAAATGAAAAGGAAATAATACATTTGAACACACATATCATAAAGGTCAAGATATAGGTCAAAGGTCAAGGTCAACTATTCTATTAATATATATGAAACTAACTGATTGGTTTTAATGAAATTAGGCATGCTTATTTGATTTTCCGGGGCAATGTCAATAAAAAAAAACCCACACTCCTACATAAGGTCCAGGCCAGAGGTCACGGTCAAAGGTAAACGTTTACCATTTATTTTACTTTATACTCAAATGTCTTCATTTTCACTATACAAGTTACTGGTAACCTTGATATCGTATTGCCCACATTTTAGATACATATTCTAAAGGGTAAGGTCAAAGATCAAGGTCAAAGGTCAAAATAGTTTTTCTACTAGTATTTCTTATACTAACTGTTAGATTTTCACTAGGCTTACCATGTTTATTCGGAATATCTAGGCCAAGGTCATGCAAGAAACTATACAATTCCATATGAAAGGTCAAGGTCACAGGTCAAGGTCAAATAAAAGGTCAATATGCTATTTTCTTTACTTTCCATGCAAACTTCACAAAATTTGGTGAGATAATTGCACTTTAAGTGAAAAATAAAATAATAAATGTCGAGACATATAAAGGTCAAGATAATGGTCAAAGGTCAAGGTCAACTATTCTATTGATATATATGAAACTATCTAATGGGTTTTAATGAAATTATGCATACTTATTTGATTGTCATGGGCAATGTCAATGCAAACAAGAATGTACTCTTACATAAAGGTCAAGGTCACAGGTCAAGGTCAAAGGTCAACTTTTATTATTTATTGAGAAAGATTACTAAAATTTTGGAAAACTGGCTGTGTTATGGCTTATTACTTAAATATTATATATGTATCAAATTTCACATACATATTGTAATAGTTAAGGTCAGAAGACAAGGTCAAAACAAGAGTATTTTTCAATTTCCCTAAACTCCTCCTAGACTGTTTATTGTATTGTCTCCAAGTTATACAGGCAAATTCATTTGGTCAATGCGACGACCATCCAAATATACAGTATGTATTTTATTTTATGTCAAAGGTCAAGGTCACAGTAGGCCTATATGATCACTATTTGTACTAAATATTCAAAATACTACAAAATAGTGTTACGCTGACCTTATTATAGATAAATATTTTAATAGTTAAGATTCAATGTGATCATAAATGTAATTATATATATACATATATACTCCCAGGCGGACATGAACCACCAACAGTCAGAACGAGTGTCTATGCTTTAATCCACTACACACAAGTATCCTCTATCACACCGTAGTATAGTGGATTAAAGTATAGGCACTTGTTTTGACTGTCGGTGGTTCAAGTCCGGCTGTGAGTATAAAAACATTTAATATATAGACAGTATATATATAAATTGCATATAAACCGATTTCACCTAAGAGATTCAATACTACTTGCAGAATTCTAGGTCGCAGAGTTGCGTATGCATTTTTATTTTTTTTTTTTGTAATGCGAAAACTGCACACCTACTTTATTTATTTATTCTTTTTATAGCTTCCTCCCTAGACCTCCATCAAGCTTTAAAAAACATCCCCAAGACCCCTCTTCTAGACAAATTTGTACATTTTTCGGTAGAAAAATGTGCTGGCCAGAAGCCAATTCCTTCTAAATTACCCCCAGGGGGTAAGGGGCCCTTCATATTATGGTGGAGGAAATAAAGAATATGCCCCACGCATCCTACTGCTTGTCGTACAAGGCGACTAATAGGGGAAATGGGGGTAGATTGTAGGCACCAATCAAACAGGGCTATACCCAGGAGAGGCTGTAGGTATTTGATAATGAGTCGCTGGAACTCTTGTTTTATTTGCTTGGCCTCTCTTACTGATTCCCTTTGTGCCTCACTTACACAGAGAAGAGTAGTCCAGTCAGCTCTTACAAAGACCTCCTCCTCCTATCTACTTCACTGCACTTAATATGCACACCACACTTCTTCCTTTCACAAAAAACACATTTATTTAACATGATGATGAACACACACCAAACCTCGGAGTCCCCAGGGGAAGGGGGAAGGGGGGATGGGGGAAGGGGGGCATAAATGCACCCACACCCGCTCGACCTTCCCCTGACGACCCCTCTAAATGCTCTGGACCACAGCCTGTCACTCTTACTATCAACTTTTTTTCTAATTTTCACTCAGTTGAACACCATCTCTCTTCTCCAAACCTGATCTTCTTTTCCTCACTGAAACCCAGGTGTCTGAGGCAACTGCCAGCAACCCCTTATCTGTATCCTCCTATGTTCTCTATCCTAGTTTCAAAGCCAAAGGCGGATGTTGTGCATACGTGCACAACAAACTCACTTGCTCTTGTGTTCCCGATTTCGACTCCTCTAAATTCTCAACTTTATGGCTCAAACTATCCTGTCATTCTCATACTAAATATTTCTGTGCTGTCTATCTTTCCCCTAACTCTACCTACTTTCCCAAATTCTTTGACTATCTAAAGTTCTGAACTCTAAAGTGGAACACATTCTATCCATCTCTCCCTTCTCGGCAATCTCCATCTAAGGAGATTTTATCGTTCACCACCAGCAATGGCTCACCTCTCTTACTACTGACCAACCTGGTGAACAAGCCTTCGTCTTTTCTATCCAAAATTACCTAGAGCAGCTGGTCCAGCAACCCATCCGTATTCCGGATCGCTTCGGAGATCAGCCCAACATTCTTGACTTATTTCTGACCTTCTTCTTATACTGCCAATCTTTTCTCTCCTTTGGGCTCCTCCGACCATAAACTTATCTCTGTTACCTGTCCTATCTCTCCAGTACGGCCACCCGATCCTGCCAGCCGGCGGCGCTTGTGGCACTTTGGCGCTGCCAACTGGGAGGCTCTTTCGCAGTACTTCTTTGATTTCCCATTGAATGACTTCTGCTTTCGTGGCCGAGGATTCTCGGAGAGTGCTGAACGCATTACCGAGGTAATCCTCACGGGCATGGAAACGTCCATTCTATTTTCTTTCTCTCAGTCTAGTGCAAAAAAATATTGGATTAGCCTACTCACGCTTGTTCTACTGCTGTCCACAACAAGGAGCAAGCATTCAAATGGTACCGACGCCTTAAAACTCAAGAATCTCATTCTTCCTATGTTTCTGCCCGGAAGCAAGTCAAATCTGTTCTTCGACTTGCCAAGCACTCTTTCATCAATAATAAATGCACTGAACTATCCAACTCTAGCTCTTCCCAACCTTTCTGGTATCTAGCCAAAAACCTCTCCAACCATTTTTCTTCCTCGTCTTTCACTCCCCTTTTCCACTCTGATGGGACAACCTTCACTTCTTCCTCTGACAAAGCTGAACTCTTCGCTAAATTTTTTGCTAGAAACTCCACCTTGGATGATTCCGGTGCTATTCCTCCCTCTCCCTCTCTCGTACTTATGCCTAATATCCTAATCTCTTCTAAGAATATACTTTCTACCCTCTCTGGGCTTAATACTAAGAAGGCGTACGGTCCGGACGGTGTTCCTCCCTTTGTACTAAAAAACTGTACTTCCGTGCTATAGGCAAACTCTTTCGTCTCTGTCTCTCCTCTAACATCTTCCCTTCATGCTGGAAGTTTGCTTTCATTCAACCTGTCCCAAAGAAGGGTGACCGCTCTCAACCCTCCAACTATCGTCCAATTGCTCTCATGTCTATTTATCTAAAGTTTTTAAACTATTCTTGCTTCCAAATTTCTTAGGCATTTGTCTTCTCATAATTGGCTCTCAGATCGCCAGTATGGCTTCCTTAAGGGTTGCTCTACTGGTGATATTCTTTCATATCTTACTAACTCTTGGTCATCCTCCTTTCGGGATTTCGGTGAGACCTTTTATATTGCACTAGACATATCGAAGGCCTTCGTAAGAGTCTGGCACAAATCTTTAATTTCTAAACTACCCTCCTTCTGTATCTATCCCTCCATCTTTGCCTTTGTCTCTAATTTCCTTTCCGGCTGTTCCATAGCTGCGGTTGTGGACGGCCATTGCTCACTTCTTCATTCTATCAACTCCGGTGTTCCTCATGACTCTGTCCTATCTCCTATTCCCTTTCTAATTTTCATAAATGATCTTCTCAACTCTACCTCCAGTCCAATCCATTTATAGGCAGGCGACTCTACCTTATACTACACAATTAGTTTTCCAGAACGCCCCAGCCAGAAATCCTTCAAAAACAATAGTAATAAAGCCATAGAACACTTTTCTTCTGATCTAACTACCAATTGGGGCAGAGAAAACCTTGTTTCCTTTAATGCTTGCAAAACCCAATTACTCCATCTATCTATCCGTGGACTATCCCTTAAGCCACTTTCACACATTCAGGATGTTGGTCCCGATGTACCCCGAGGTACACAAATTGGTACATCGGCAGAGACAGTGACACGATGTACGCGTTTGACGATGAAGCCTCGACGGTGACACATCGTAGCCACGACGGGCCAGATGGTACCACGGTTGCAACACGAGGGCGCCACGTCAATGCCGTTAACGGTCCAAATTCCGGTCAAACCCGTACCCAGACCGGTCAAAACCCTACCCCGACGTGGCACGAGGGGAAGACGACGAGGGGGGATGGACTTACGATGGTGTTATGAGTGTGACACGACGAATACGACGCCACAACGACAGACGGGGTGACAGACACAATTCGATATAAAAGGGGCCAGTTCTGGTACCTGTACCTCACTCTACACACCTCCCAAGCATACCGTGTATCAGTGGCGGTCGATATAGCCACACAAGAACAAGAACACACACACACGCACATACACTCACTCGACAATTAATCTCCACAGGTAGGCTACACACGTGCTTCGGTAATCATACCGGTACACTGATTTTTCCTTTGAACTTATTAACTCGTTTGATATAAGTTGATTATGATATACTATATACGCTATTGGCCTATACCATATTAGGTATTTATTTATTAATCATGTGCGTATTTATAGTGTTGTCATACGCACATGATTAATAAATAAATACCTGATATGGCATAGGCCTATACCGTATATACCGTATATATTATTCCATAATCAACTTATATCAAACGAGTTAATAAGTTCAAATGAAAAATCAGTGTACCGGTATGATTCCCGAAACACGAAGTGTAGCCTACCTGTGGAGATTAAACGCACTGTTATATTATAAACTATATGAGATATACCGGTACCGGCATATCGTTTTTGTATCGTTATTTTTATTTTCATACTAAATCACAGCAATTTTTTCCGCTGAACATGATGGCGGTGTTTAGAATATGCTATCATCAATATTGGATTTTATAGAAATAAATCTATAACGCTAGTTTTTTGTTTTTATAGAATCCCAGCCGCAACAAAATATTCGCTCTCAATTGGCTTTCACCCATAATTTTTTTTGTTTTTACTTTTTTTTTATGAACGGCAAGAGGAAAGGTTATTAGCCTATATAAGATTTAAAAAAAAAAATAATAATAATAATAATATGTGGAATTTCACCGTAGGTGAAGGTTATACTGTTCAGTCCGCCCGTACTTTCCCTCCCAATCTCAGTTGGTTTTCATCTGTATTTATCGGGTGTATATATGGTAATGACGGGGTGGCACTGATATATACCCTAGGCCTATTAAGACGATTGCACATGTTAAACATTTATGAAATTGCCTTCAGGGAGGCGGCCTTCTCCTCCATCAATCGGTTCATTTTGTATGCGTTTTTAAAATCGCGAAGGCCCTTGTTGTAAAAGAGGGCATTATCCCTGTACCACTCCCCAAGCTCCTTCTCCACATCCTCCGCAAACATGGCGTACTCCTTCTGCTTCCGTGATTTTTGCCTTTCGTTGGTGTTGGTGTTGCCTGGTGTTGTGCTGGTGGTGTCTCTGCCTGCTCGTTGCTTGGTCCAGCAACCTCCTGCGTCGGTTCAATGGCGTCGGGTGTGTCAGCGCGTGGTGGTAGGGACAGGTCGGGGACCTCTTCATCTGCAAATGCCACATTGGTTACCACTGCTACTGCCTTTGCTGTCTTCTTACACCTCTTTACAGGGGTGGTTAGGTTCTTCTTACGGGGCATGGCGTGGCGTGGAGTGGTGGGGTATGTAGAAATAATTAACGTTGATTGATGTGCACTGTTCACTTTGGCGAGGGCGAGTGAGGCAGAGGCCTTCCTCGGGGCTGGCTTTATGGCCGCGTCTGGGGCTCGTGGATGCAGCGTGGGGCTCGTAAGTACAGGGGGAGGGGGTGCGCGGCATGCTCCGTGGGCCTGTCTTGGTGGGTGTGGGAGATTTGAAAATGGCCCTTTATCTTTCACGACGTACCCCGACGCCACCACGTCGATGCCGATGGAGACACGCCAGACCCACGTCAAACCCACGTCATCGACAGGATGTACCCGATGGTACCACGCCAAAAGTCGATCGTGCAAAATGTTTGAACAAATCAAAAACTTTGGTGGCCAAGCCCGATTTGCCACGTCCCGCACCGCGAGTAACACGACGCTCCCCGACACACGTTTGGGATTGCACCACGTTGTGTCCCGATATTCAAATCGGGGTACATCGGGACCAACATCGTGAATGTGTGAAAGTGGCTTCATTCTTCAACAATACAAATATCAATCCTTCATCTTTTCTCAATATTCTTGGTGTCTCTTTTTCTTCTTCTCTCACTTGGAAGGGCCATATTACCAGTTTTGCTAAGGCAGCCTCCAAGAAGCTGGGGCGCTCAACTGCCTCACAGGGTTCTTTACCCCTGCACAGCTTCTTGCTCTGTACAAGGGGCACAGTGCAGTCTTGTATTGAATATTGTTCACATGTTTGGGGAGGATCCTCTCACACCGCACTCCTCGACAATGTAGAAAGGAAGGTCTTTCGTATAATTAATTCCCGCCCACTCACCAACTCCCTGCATACTCTCTCTTCGCCGCAATGTTGCATCTCTCTCCCTATTCTATCGCTACTACAATAATCAGTGCTCCTCAGAGCTCTTCCAGTGTATACCACCACCTCTATATAGCATACGTGGTACCCGTCTTGCAACACAATCCCACCCCTACTCTATGCAACTCTCCAACCCAAGAGTGAAACGTTACTCTCAATCTTTCTTTTATTCAACAGTTGAGGTCTGGAACTCTCTCCCAGAATCAGTCTTTCCCTCCTCCTAGGACTATAATTGCTTCAAACTCCATGTGTCCGGAAATCCTCCTACACCGTTCGATGGATTTTCACCAAATTTCACAGGTATATACATTTGGTCAATGCGAAGGTCAGTCAAAAAGAAATTTTCAAATTAACCAAATGGTTAAGGTCAATTGTCAAGGTTAGAAATATGGTCAATATTTTATGTATTTTAGTTTTTACTCGAATGTCTTCATTTTCACTATACAAGTTACTGGTAACCTCAATATCCTATTGACCAAATTATAGATAAATATGCTAAAGGGTAAGGTCAAAGGTCAAGGTCAAATGTCAAAATAATTTTTGTACTACTATTTCTTATAATAACTGTTAGATTATCACTAGGCATACCATAAATATTCGGAATACCTAGGCCAAGGTCATACAAGAAACTATTAAATTCCATATGAAAGGTGAAAGTCACAATTCAAGGTCAAATAAAAGGTCAATATGCTAATGTCTTTACTTTTCATGCAAACTTCACCAAATTTGGTGAGATAGTTGCACCTTAAATGAAAAAGAAAATATCACATTTTGAGACACATATCATGAAGGTCAAGGTGAAGGTCAAAGATCAAGGTCAACTATTCTATATATATATATATATATATATATATATATATATATATATATATATATATATATATATATATATATATATATATACAGTATATAACTGATGGGTTTTAATGCAATTAGTCATGCTTATTTGATTTTCCTTGGCAATATCAATGAAAAAAAAATCTCATACAAAAAGGTCAAGGTCACAGGTCAACTTATCCTACTGTATATATTTTTAGTTTTTATTCAAATGTCTTCATTTTCATTATACAAGGTACTGGTAACCTTGATATCGTACTGCCCAAATTTTAGATAAATATATTAAGGGTAAGGTCAAAGTTCAAGGTCAAATGTCAAAATAGGTGTTTTACTAGTATTTCTTATACTAACTCCTAGATTCTCACTAGGCTTACCATGTATATTTGGAATGCCTAGGCCATGGTCATACAATAAACTATTCAATTCCATATGAAAGGTCAAAGTCACAGGTCAATGTCAAATAAAAGGTCAATATGCTATTTTCTTTATTTTGCATGCAAACTTCACAACATTTGGTGAGATAGTTGCACTTCAAGTGAAAAGGAAAACATTTTTTTTTTTAATATATAGAGGTCAAGATAAAGGTCAAAGGTCAAGGTCAACTATGCAATTAATATATACCGTATGAAACTAACTGATGGGTTCTAATGAAATTAGGTATGCTTATTTGATTTTCATGGGCAATGCCAATGCAAAAAAACTGTACTCTTGCATAAATGTCAAGGTCACAGGTCTAGGTCAAAGGTCAACTTTTATTATTTATCTAAAACGATTACTCCAATTTTAGAAAACTGGTTATTATGGCTTATTACTTAAATATCATATACTGTATATCAAATTCCATATACATACCGTATTTTAATAGTTAAGGTCAGAGGTCAAAGTCGAAACAAAGAGTATTTGTCATTTTCCCTAAACTCCTCCTGGACTGTTTAAGGTATTGTCTTCAAAGTTCACTGCTCAATAGGTGGCGTTCTGAGAGTGAGGGTCTGAGTCTGGAGGGTGAGACAGTGAATCACTTGAACGAAGCAAACAGCCGCTTCAGAGATGGAACTGCTTCGAGCCATGAATGGATGCTTCACATGTCTCACTCCCCAGACTGGAACAAGACCTCACGGGCTTCACCGTGTTGAGCGGTGGAATGTACAGGCTCTCAGCCTATGCCCGAGGGGGAGTAGTTGAAATATAGAAAAAAAAAAAAAAAAAAATATATATACAGGCAAATTCAGTTGGTCAGTGCGACGACCATCCAAATATATGTATTTCATTTTTTAGTCAAAGGTCATTGGTCAAGGTCACAGTATATGATCACTATTGGTAATCAATAAGTGTTTATACAAATTACACCATATTCATAATGATAGCTAATACGAATGTTGCTGTTAAGCTAACTAAATCCTCAATAAGAAATTCTAAGGTCGAAGGTCAAGGTCAAAGGTCGAGGTTAAACGTCGAAATATGATTTTTACTAGAATTTCCTATTTAATGTAAGATTCTCATTAGGCATATCATGCATATTCGGAATACCGATTGGTCAAGGTCACAGGTCAACATCAAGTATAAGGTCAATATACTAATTTCTTTACTATTCATGCAAACTTCACAAAATTCGTTGAGACAGTTGTGATTTAAGGGAAAATTAAAATGTTAAATTTTCAGACATCATGAAGGTCAAGATGAAGGTCAAAGGTTAAGGTCAACTATTCATTTAATACCTCTGTAACTAACTGATGATCTTTAATGCAATTTGACACACTTATTTGATTTTCTAGGGTTACATCAAAGCAAACAAAAATATAATCCTACATAAAGGTCAAGGTCACAGGCGAAGGTCAAATGTTAACCTTCATCATAAAGAAATACTCAAGTTTCGATAAGCTGATGACTGTTAGTTGCATTTTACTTAAATAACATATATTTCAATCATATACAGTACTGGTAAATATATATTATAATACTTAAGGTTAAAGGTCAAGGTCAAAAAACAAAAGAAGAGTGTTAATAATTGTGTTTTAACTCTTCCTAGACTGTTTAACCCTTTGTGTACCAGTGACGTCTTTTTTAATGTATTCTAGCTATAATTAGGCGATATTGTGGAGCCTATGAAGGATCTGTGGTAGTAAAAAGGATTAATTAAGATAGTTTATAGCCTGTTAATTCTATGGAGGCCCTTCATAAACTAAATGAAATAGTCTTAATATTCAGTATGAAATGAAACTGACAGAATACACCTACTGAACGGGTTACGTGTCGTCACCAAATTTTGCTGGCAAATTCTGTTGGTCAATGCAACGATTGTCGAAATTGTGTGTTTTTGTTATTCAAAGGTCAAGGTGAATGGTGAAGGTCGCAGATTATGGTCACTATTTCTTTCTTATATATATTCTAAATTTGAATTCCACCATATTCAAAATGCTACAAAATAGTGATACGCTGACCTTATTATAGATAAATATTCCAATGGTTAAGATTCAATGTGATCATAAATGTAATTATATATAATTATATACTCCCAGGCGGACATGAACCACCAACAGTCAGGACGAGTGTCTATGCTTTAATCCACTGCACACAAATATCCTCTATTACGCTGTGGTATAGTGGATTAAAGTATGGGCACTTGTTCTGACTGTCGGTGGTTCAAGTTCGGCTGTGAATATAAAAATCATTTATTAGCTTATGTGTATTTGCGATATATACTGTATATATATATATATATATATATATATATATATATATATATATATATATATATATATATATATATACATACCATACAGTATTTACCGGTATCTATATATATATATACGGTAAATATATATACCGGTATATATATATATATATATATATATATATATATATATATATATATATATATATATATGATAAAGAGTCACTGGAACTCCTGTTTCATTTGCTTGGCCTCTCATTGATTTTCTTTGTGCCTCATTTACACTGAGAGCAATCCAGCTAGCTCTCACAAACACCTTCTATTCCTATCCACTTCACTACACTAAACATGCACACCACACTTCATTCCTCCACACCAATTTTTAAAAAAAAATACTAATTTTAGCCCAGCCTCGGAGTCCCCAGGGGGGGGGGGAGGCTATAAATGCCCCCACACCCGACCAACCATCCCCTGACGACCCCACAAAATTACCTGTACCTCGGCCTGTTACCCTTTCTATTGATTTCTGCAACATTCGCGGACTTTCCTCTAACTTTCACTCTGGTAAACACCATCTCTCCTCTTACAAACCTGATCTTCTCTTCCTCACCGAAACTCAGGTGTCTGTAGCAACATCCAGCAGCTCCTTCTCTGTATCCTCCTAATTTCTCTATCCTAGTTTCAAAGCCAGAAGCGGATGTTGTGCATACGTGCATAACAAACTCACTTGCTCTCGTGTTCCCGATTTCGACTCCTCTGAATTCTCAACTATATGGCTCAAACTTTCCTGTCATTTTCTTACTAAATATTTCTGTGCTGTCTATCTTTCCCCTAATTCTACCAACTTTCTCAAATTCTTTGACTATTTAAACTCTAAAATGGAACACATTCTATCTATCTCTCCCTTCTCTGAAATCTCCATCTTAGGAGATTTCAACGTTCACCACCGCCAATGGGTCTCCTCTCACACTATTGACCCAGCTGGTGAATAAGCCTACGTCTTTTCTATCCTAAATGACCTAGAGCAGTTAGTTCAGCAACCCTCCCGTATCCCGGATCGCATCGGAGATCGGCCCAACATTCTTGGCTTGTTTCTAACTTCTAACCCTTCTTCTTATACTGTCAATCTTTTCTCTCCTTTGGGCTCCTCCGACCATAAACATATCTCTGTCACCTGTCCTATCTCTCCAGTACGGCCCCCCGATCCTCCTAGCCGGCGGCGCTTGTGGCACTTCGGCGCTGCCAACTGGGAGGCTCTCCGGCAGTACTTCTTTGATTTCCCATGGAATGATTTCTGCTTCCGTGGCCGGGGACCCTCGGAGAGTGCTGAACGCATTACCGAGGTAATCCTATCGGGCATGGAAGCATACATTCCATTCTCTTTCTCTCAGACTAATGCTAAAAAATCTTGGTTTATTCACGCTTGTTCTACTGCTGTCCGCAATAAGGAGGAAGCATTCAAATGGTACCGACGCCTTAAAACTCAAGGCTCTCATTCGTCCTATGTTTCTGCCCGGAATCAAGCCAAATCTGTTCTTCGACTTGCCAAACACTCTTTCATCAATAATAAATGCACTGAACTATCCAGCTCTAGGTCTTCCCAAGCTTTCTGGCATCTAGCCAAAAACCTCTCCAACAACATCTCTTCCTCGTCTTTCCCTCCCTTTTCCACTCTGATGGCACAACCATCGCTTCTTCCTCTGACAAAGCTAAACTCTTCGCTCAAACCTTTGCTAGAAACTCCACCTTGGATGATTCCGGTGCTATTCCTCCCTCTCCACCCTCCTCTCTCTTACTTATGCCTAATATCCTAATCTCTTCTTATGATGTACTTTCTACCCTCTCTGGGCTTAATACTAATAAGGCGTACGGTCCGGACGGTGTTCCTCCTGTTGTTCTCAAAAATTGTGCTTCCGTGCTGACTCCCTGCCTAGGCAAACTCTTTCGTCTCTGTCTATCCTCTAACGTCTTCCCTTCATGCTCGAAATTTGCTCACATTCAACCTGTCCCAAAGAAGGGTGACCGCTCTCAACCCTCCAACTATCGTCCAATTGCTCTCATCTCTTGTCTTTCTAAAAATGTTGAAACTATTCTTGCTTCCAAATTTCTTAATCATTTCTCTTCTCATAATCTGCTCTCAGATCGCCAGTATGGCTTCCTTAAGGGTCGCTCTACTGGTGATCTTCTTTCATATCTTACTAACTCTCGGTCATCCTCCTTTCGGGAATTCGGTGGGACTTTTTCTATTGCACTAGACATATCGAAAGCCTTCGATAGAGTCTGGCACAAATCTTTAATTTCTAAACTACCCTCGGTTTCTATCCCTCCATCTGTGCCTTTGTCTCTAATTTCCTTTCCGGCCGTTCCATTGCCGCGGTTGTGGACGGCCATTGTTCACTTCCTCACCCTATCAACTCCGGTGTTCCTCAGCGCTCTGTCCTATCTCCTATTCTCTTTCTAATTTTGTATAAATGATCTCCTCAACTGTACTTCAATTCCCATCCATTCATACGGAGACGACTCAACCTTACACTACTCAATTAGTTTTTTCAGAACGCCCCAGCCTGCAATCCCTCAACGACAAACGTAATGAAGCCATAGAACTCTTAAATTTTGATCTAAATACTATCTCCAATTGGGGCAGAGAAAATCTTGTTACCTTTAATGCTTCCAAAACCCAATATCTCCATGCATCTACCCGTAAGGAACTCCCAGCGGACTATCCCTTATTCTTGAACAATACAAAAATCAATCCTTCATCTTCTCTCAATATTCTTGGTGTCTCTTTTTCTTCTGCTCTCAGTTGGAAGTACCATATTACTAGTCTTGCTAAGGTAGCCTCCTAGAAGCTGGGTGTGCGCAACCGCCTTAGGGGGTTCTTTTCCCCTGCACTGCTTCTTGCTCTGTACAGGGGCATAGTGTGTCCTTGTATTGAGTATTGTTCACATGTGTGGGGAGGTTCCTCTCACACCGCTCTCCTAGACAAAGTTGAAAGGAAGGCCTTTCGTATCATTAACTCCCGTCCACTCGCCAACTCACTGCAATCTCTCTCTCTCTGCCGCAATGTTTCATCTCTCTTGCTATTCTATCGCTACTATAATAATCAGTATTCCTCAGAGCTTTCCCAGTGTATACCACCTCCTTTACGTAGGGCACGTGGTACCCGTCTTGCAACTCAATCCCACCCCTACTCTGTGCAACTCTCCAACCCAAGAGTGAAATGTTACTCTCAAACTTTCTTCTACTCAACAGCTGAGCTCTGGAACTCTCCCACAATCAGTATTTCCCTCTTCCTGTGACTTAAATTGCTTCAAACTCCGTGTGTCCAGGCATTTTGGCTCGAACGTCCCTTGATTTTGGCCCTGTCACTCTTTCAACTATGGGGGAGGCACTCGCTATAGGCAGTTATGCCTTTTGCCTCTCTCAATCACATAGAAAAAAAAATATATATATATATATATATATATATATATACTGTATATAAACCGATTTTACCTAACAGATTCATTACTACTTGCAGAATTCTAGGTTGCAGAGTTGCGTATGCATTTTTTTTTTTTTTTTTTTTGGTAATGCGAAAACTGCACACCTACTTTATTATTATTATAATTATTATTATTATACAAACTGCTGCACTCGGGTTGTATATAATAAGTTGGTGCAGAGGAGAGTTACGATGGAGGTAAAGATTTGTTTCAAAGGGGGCGCCTCGGAGGTCGCATTTCAACCCGGGGTAATTGTTGCTTGTATTGTATATTGTAGCTGTTTACTGACTCAGGTTATGACAGGGGGAAGAGAGAGAGAGAGAGGAGAGGGAGATAAGAGTTTATTGTTGTTAATTGTTTGCTTACTGCATAAAATATATAGTATGAATATAAAACTATAAATCCTCCTCTCTATTGCCCCCACAAATCCCCTCCCTCCCCACAACCACAACAATCACCGTCATCAGCCATTTTCGCCTGCCAACCCAATTTTCGCCGGTCATTATAATTCTATAGAGCGAGGCCAGAAGTTTGAAGGTTTATCCCGGGGCTTCCTTTTTATTCTGTTAAGGTTCGAATATGTTCAGCGATGGAAAGTTTGTCTAAAGAGATAGGTACAGGGGGGTTGGGGGATGGGGGGGGGGGGTAAGTAGTGATGGAAGGTACAGAAGGGGCTAAAACTTGACACCGTTGAGGTATATATTAGAGAGCTTGAAAGTTAGCAATATGCCCCATTGTCAAACCACCACAGACTTAAGGGGATGTCATATTATATATTTATTTGTTATTTATTAATACTGGTACATACAATTGTTTTCGTTTGCTCCCTAGACCTCTAACAAGCTAAACAAAAATACCTCCAAGGGCCCCCTTCGTTATTAATGTGTAAATTTTTCGGTAGAAAAATGTCCCGGCCGAACACCGGTTTCTCCTAAATTACAGGATCGCTATCGCTCCCCAGGAAAAAATCGACACCTAAATGGCACGAAAGGTATTAATATTGACAAAGAAATGGGGTGAAAAGTCATAAAATCGCCAAACTAATGGAAAGAACATCTCACAAATTAAAAAGAATAAGAAAACAAATGGGACCCTAAAAAGCCACTACCTCCCCTTTAACCGCCCACACCCACCCATGTAATCCCCGGGCTCCACTACCCACACCCAAGCCTCAGTCACACACCCAGCCATGTAAAACCCAGGCTACACTACCCACACCCGAGCCTCAGTCACACACCCACCCATGTAATCCCCGGGCTCCACTACCCACACCCAAGCCTCAGTCACACACCCAGCCATGTAATACCCAGGCTACACTACCCACACCCGAGCCTCAGTCACACACCCACCCATGTAATCCCCGGGCTCCACTACCCACACCCAAGCCTCAGTCACACACCCAGCCATGTAATACCCAGGCTACACTACCCACACCCGAGCCTCAGTCACACACCCACCCATGTAATACCCGGGCTCCACTACCCACACCCAAGCCTCAGTCACACACCCACCCCTGTAATACCTGAGCTACACTACCCACACCCGAGCCTCAGTCACACACCCACCCATGTAATCCCCGTGCTCCACTACCCACACCCAAGCCTCAGTCACACATCCAGCCATGTAATACCCAGGCTGCACTACCCCCACCCGAGCCTCAGTCACACACCCACCCATGCAATACCCAGGCTGCTACTATCCACACCCGAGCCTCAGTCACACACCCACCCATGTAATACCCGGGCTGCACTACCCACACCCGAGCCTCAGTCACACACCCACCCATGTAATCCCCGGGCTCCACTACCCACACCCGAGCCTCAGTCACACACCCACCCATGTAATACCCAGGATACACTACCCCCATCCGAGCCTCAGTCACACACCCACCCATGTAATACCCAGGCTGCACTACCCACACCCGAGCCTCAGTCACACACCCACCAATGTAATCCCCGGGCTACACTACCCACACCCGAGCCTCAGTCACACACCCACCCATGTAATCCCCGGGCTACACGACCCACACCCGAGCCTCAGTCACATACCCACCCATGTAATTCACTTTAAAGTTTTCACTTTAATCTTTACTAGTAACACATCAAATAGCAACATTGAGAAAGTCCCTAAGTTTAAGAAAGCAAATTTTCATAAACTTAAATCAAAGCTTAAAGAAACTGACTGGAGCTTTCTGACTAACAATAACGACATAAATACATCTTGGGAGTGTTTCACAACCCCTTACCTTAAGGCAGTGCAAGACTGCATACCATCGAAAATACGGCGTCCAGTCCATAATGATAAGCCCAAATGGTGGAATAAAGATATTTCAGACTGTCTGCTTGCTAAAAAAATTGCTAATGATAGATTAAAATCCTCACACAATGACGAAGAACGGGTGAAATTTGTAGAGCTACGACGCAAAGCCAAAAAGTTAATTAAGCAAAGTAAAAAGACCCTGGAGTTACATATTGCGAATCAAAGTAAAACAAACCCGAAAGAATTCTATAGTTATATCAGAAAGAAAAAAGTAGTTACTTCAACTGTTGGACCGTTAATCGATGAAAATGGAGAATACACCAAAGACAAAGTACAAATGAGTAATGCCCTCAATACCTTCTTTGCATCAGTTTTTACAGCCGAAGACCTCAGTGATATCCCTACACCATCGCCGATTCAGATTGATAATTCAGATGTTCTAAGCAATATCACCGTTACAGAGAGAGAAGTATTGAATTGTTTAGATAAACTCAAGGTAAATAAAACGCCTGGACCTGATACATTCGCGCCTAGAGTTCTAAAGGAAGCTAAGGATGAGCTCTCCAAACCACTGACATTGCTATTCAATGAATCCTTGCAGTCTGGGACTATGCCTGATCAGTGGAAGCTAGCCAATGTAACACCGATATTAAAAAAAGGCAGCAAATCCCTACCCAGTAACTATCGTCCGATTAGCTTAACCTCAATTGTATGTAAAATGCTAGAAACGGTCATAAGAGACAGACTCATAAATCACTTAGAGGCAAGTAACTTACTTAAAGATACTCAACACGTTTTTCGTAAAAAAAGTTCCTGTTTAACAAACTTCTTAGACTTCTTCCACGATATTCTCAACCTCTACGATGAGATTAAAGCTGTAGATATTATATACCTTGATTTTCAAAAGGCCTTTGACAAAGTTCCCCACAAACGTTTACTGCTAAAACTAAAAGCGCATGGAATACAAGACGTGTGTTGAAATGGATAGAAAATTGGCTCAGCGACAGAAAGCAAAGAGTAGTCATAAACGGTAAGGCATCTAAATGGACCAATGTAAGTAGCGGGGGTACCCCAGGGATCGGTACTAGGACCAATTATCTTTCTAATTTACATGAACGACATAGATGAGGGTCTCACCTGTACAATCTCAAAATTTGCTGACGATACAAAAATTGCAAATAGCGTACTCTCAAAAGAACAAGTTGACGATATGCAACACAATCTAGATAAATTGTCATCTTGGGCCCAAATTTGGCAAATGAGTTTCAATGCGGATAAATGTAAAGTACTACATATCGGATACCTAAATGAGAAAGCAAACTATTCGATGAATGGCACTCAGCTTAAGAATGTAAACAGAGAAACCGATCTGGGAGTAACAATATCGAGTAACCTAAAACCGAGTCAACAATGTTCAGAAGTTGTTAAGAAGGCAAACAAAATAATTGGCTTTATAGGCAGGTCATTTGAGCACGGATGTTGACGATGAAAGATAAGACAGTGGTGGAGCGAAAGTCATTGATTGATTATGTATGTGTGGATGAACGAATGAAGAAATCTGTGATGGATGCTAGGGTGTATAGGGGTATTGGAGGGGGTCTGTCTGATCATTATGTAGTGGTAGCTAAGGTTAGGATACAAAAGAAGTGGGTGAGGAGAGCGGGAGGGAGGCAAGAGGAGGGTGGAATGGTGAGGAGGGTGGAGAGGTTGCAGGAGGAGGAAGTCAGGGAGGAGTACAGGAGAGCAGTGGAAAGACGACTAGGTGGGTTCGACCTGGAAGTTATGGAGGAAGTGGAGGAGATGAGCAAGGTGTTTAAGGATGAGATCTGTGCAGCATGTGCGGAGGTGTGTGGAGTGAGGAGAAGAGGGAGGGGAGTGAAAGGTACTGCATGGTGGACAGAAGAGGTAAGAATAGGTGTGGAAGAAAGAAGAAAGCATATAGAGTGTGGTTGGGTAGTAGAGGGAATGAAGATTCCGAGAGACAGAAACGAGCGAGGTACGTGGAGAGTAAGAGGGTGGTGAAGAGAGTAGTGAAGGAAAGTAAGAGAAGAGTAGATGAGGAATTTGGAAGGAATCTGAGTGTAAAATGGAGGGAGAGTAAGAAACTGTTCTGGAAAGAAGTCAAGAAAGTTAGGGAAGGTAGCAAGGGAAACAGTAAGGGTGTGAAAGATAAGAATGGGAGAATGCTAGCCGAGAAGCAAGAGAGAGTCGAAAGATGGAGGGAGTACTTCAGTGAGTTGCTAAATGAAAGGAATGAAGAGCCAGCAACATAGCTGGATATGGTATGGGAGGGAGAAGAAGAGAAGTAGTGGAGGAGGAGGGGGGGATCAGGAGGTCAGAAGTGTGGGAAGCCATGAAAAGAGTGAAGTTGGGGAAAGCACCAGGAACAGATGGAGTGTGTGGGGAAATGTTGAGGTATGGTGGTTGAGATAGTGATAGAATGGGTATGGAAAATGTGCAAACTAGCATGGGAGAAGGGGAGTGCACCCGATGACTGGAAGACTGGCATAATAGTCCCCCTATATAAGGGCAAAGGGGAAAGAGGAGTGTGTGGTAACCACCGAGGAATATGTCTTCTAAGCGTAGTAGGGAAGGTATACAGTAGGGTAGTGATTGAGAGAGTGAGAGTGGGAACGGAGAAATGGATAGGCGACGAGCAGGGAGGTTTTAGGAAGGGAAGAGGATGTGTAGATCAGATTTTTACCCTGAATTGTGTTGTGGAGAAGTATCTGGAGAAGAAACAAAAGGTGTATGTTGCCTTTATGGACTTGGAGAAGGCCTATGACAGAGTGGATAGAGAAGGTTTGTGGAAAGTACTTAGAATATACGGAGTAGAGCGCAAGTTGCTGAAAGCAGTGAAGAGCATGTATGAGGGTGCAAAGGCGGCAGTACGTGTGGAGAGTGAGCAGAGCGAGTTCTTTGACCTGAATGTTGGTTTGAAACAGGGGTGTGTGATGTCCCCGTGGTTGTTTACTGTATATATGGATGGAGTCATGAAAAGAAATACTATCAAGAGCAGTGAATGTTGGTGTATCGCTGAAAAGGGAGGGAATTGAGTGGAAGCTACCTATACTGCTGTTTGCGGATGATACAGTTCTGATGAGTGATAATGAATGGGAGTTGCAGGGTCTGGTAAATGAGTTTGGAACAGTGTGCGAAAAACGGAATTTGAAGGTAAATACGGGGAAGAGCAAGGTTATGGTCTTCGAAAGGGGTGAAGTCACAGAGTGTGAGGTGAAGCTGAACGGTCAGGCTATGGAGATCGTCAACTCTTTTAAGTATCTGGGCAGTGTGTTGAGTGAAGATGGGACTATGGATGAAGAGGTGCGGGAGAGGGTACAACAGGGGAAGAGGGTTTGTAGGAACGCTAAAAGCAGTAACAAGAAATAGGGTGGTCAGTATGGAAGTGAAGAAGTCCTTGCATGACAGTGTGGTAATCCCGACACGACTTACGGAAGCGAAGCATGGACGTTGGTTGAGAGACTCAGACCAAGAGTGAGAGCAGTGGAAATGAATTACTTAAGGAGTGCGTGCGGAGTTACATGGAGGGATAGACAGACTAATGAGGAAGTAAGAAGGAGGTGTGGTGTGGAGGTAGATGTGCTGGAAAGTGTGAAAAGGAACAACTTGAGATGGTTCGGCCTTATGGAACGTATGGAAAGCGAGAGAATGACTAAGAGGGTGTACGAGAGCGAGGTGGAGGGACAGAGGGGGAGAGGTAGACCGAATATGAGGTGGAAGGATGGAGTGAGGAACTACATGAACGAAGGCGGTGCTGGTTGGGGGGAGGGGCGTCGACTGACTGGGGACAGAGGTGCATGGGGGCGGTTCGTTCGTGGCCACCCCTTCGGGGATCACGGCGTCAGGCAATAGATAGATAGATAGATTTGAGCATAAATCCAAAGAAGTTATCCTACCCCTTTACAATTCCTTAGGCCGCCCTCTTCTGGAATACTGCGTTCAATCCTGGTGCCCTTATTACCAAAAAGATATAAACAAGCTATAACGACTTCAACGTAGAGTTACCAAAATGATACCTAGCCTAAAGAACAAACCATACGAAGAGCGTCCTAGAGAATTAAATCTATTTCCTTTAACCCAGCGCAGATTAAGAAGTGACTTAATTCAAGTGTTCAAAATCATCAAAGGCATCGACAATATGAACTGTAGTAAGTACTTGACAATCGACCAATCTAATTACACGCGGGGAAACTGTTGCAAAATTATTGGTAAATCTTTTAACTCACACGAATCTAAGAATTTCTTCTTCAATCGAGTTGTCAACTTGTGGAATGGGCTTCCCCGAGACGTTATAGACTGCAGCACCGTTGATTCATTTAAACTCCGCCTAGACAAATATCTCGTATCAAACCCGCGACTGACTGCGTTTGTAAATGAATAACTTTATTTTATCCCCCCTCAGTTACTAACCCATCTGTCCCCTACTAACTTCCTAATCCTGCCACGGACATTAGTTCCAGGGCAGTAGTTCCCTTTCCAATGTTCCCTTACCCACTCTAAACCACTGTTTGGACACTTGATCCTCAGTGTTTTGGAGGACAAGCAGCCTCGAAGGGTCACTAGAACTGTTGTTGCTTGATTTCCTTTGTACTCCTTTGTGCTCCTTTGTAATCCCAGGGCTCCACTACCCACACCCGAGCCTCAGTCACACACCCACCCCTATAATACCCGGGCTGCACTACCCACACCCGAGCCTCAGTCACACACCCACCCATGTAATAACCAGGCTACACTACCTACACCCGAGCCTCAGTCACACACACACCCATGTAATACCCGGGCTGCACTACCCACACCCGAGCCTCAGTCACACACCCACCCATGTAATACCCAGGCTACACTACCCACAGGCTCACCCTCAGTCACACACCCACCCATGTAATACCCAGGCTGCACTACCCACACCTGAGCCTCAGTCACACACCCACCCACGTAATCCCCGGGCTACACTACCCACACCCGAGCCTCAGTCACACACCCACCCACGTAATCCCCTGGCTACACTACCCACACCCGAGCCTCTGTTGTCATTACACCTGAGTGGGTTATTCACAGACTGTCACGCTTGTCTGGGGCGGGATAGGAAGGTCCACACACAGGTACCATGACACCTGAGGGGGTTATTCACAGATTGTCACGCATGTTTGGGGCGGGATAGGCAGGTCCACACACAGCTACAATGGGGTCACCTTCACCCACGGGAAAAATACTAGGAATTACAAGGAATAATTAATATCTCGAAGAGACCTTGGAGTCTATTCCAGAGAGACACGCTAGGAGGAAAACATGAGATTGCACAGTGCAAACATTCACTGCAAAGTTTGCAGAATATTATTCATTCTATTTGTGTATTGATATACCGAAGAACTAGTTACGACTTCTAAGGACCTCTGTTCCCGGTAGTACATATTGATCTAATATGTAAACAGTGTCAACATATAGGCTAGGCCAACTCACATTAGCTTCCATCCATAATTTTATTTTGCGTTATCAGTGAAGCAAAACGTCTTAATGTAATCCACATAATTAAACTCATTTAGTACTTAAAATAATGCAATGAGTCGACCCTACATTCTATGAATTTTCAATGAATTCTATCATTTAATACAGCATATTCTAGAAGAGGTCGTATCAGAGCATTGTATTGTCAAGACTATCCCTCTGTTCTTACAATGAAACTGTCCACTCCTGTCTGGGGTATCTTCCCTGATACTGTATAATGCACTGCTAGGAAAACTGTAGGTGACTGCTAATTATAACATATGAGTTTAATATTATTTTTTGTATTACATGTATATTTATTTATTTATTATTATTATTTTTATTATTATTATTATTATTATTATTATTATTATTATTATATTTTAAAATTATGTCTCTTCCCGATTATTTTTCAATAGTGAAGACTGATTCGAGATTTGATGGGCCAATACTCATAATCTCTTTCTCTCTCTCTCTCTCACACACACACACAAACACACACTCACACACACGCACGCCGTTCACCTGCCAACAAACCACCTCACCAACAAACTGGGTCGTGTGTTGATTGTATTCTGATGTACAGGCCGTGGCACAAACGGCCTGAATACCGATCTGGCACAGTCATACGGTCGCTGAATAATTTACTATACTGTGATTCACATGCTGAGTCAATGGTGTCGTTTTCATTTCGTTCTGTTTAGCACTTGGCTAATGTATTAGCTTGTGTAAAGTATTATCTGTCTACTTATATATTCTCTACTGACAATAACATTAATAAATGTATTATCTTTGATGTTGATGAACCTCTTGACTCCCAAATGTATTCCTAAATTGATTAAATGGTCTGATCATAGCAAGGATGTAATGAAGGAATGTGTTTTATTTGAATTGAATATTCTGATACATGACGAATGACACCCTTGATTCACATCAGTGTTAATATACACGTATACTACTAGTTCAAGTAGTCATAATCCAATTACACCTAACGCCATCTGGATCCCGTGGCGGTACTAAGTAGAAACATACAAAGAAAGACATTTTGGAGGTTACGGTCGAGAGGCTATATCATTAGTGCTTGTCTGGCAATTCACGCTGCAGGCAAATTTTAATTGGGATTGTTTGAATTCCGATGAAAAATTACGATAATGATGAACTATTATGAAAAACTGCTTGAGTCATCATTATAAGATACTGAGTGCTATTACTTAATGTTCACCGTTTGGTGTGTATCATGAGATGGTATTCAGGTATAAATAACACGTTTTTTTTTTGTGTATGTCTCAATCTCAGAACTGTATATCATCTTGTCCCATAATCCCCCAGCCCCCAGCCCCCAAGGAAGGAGACCCAGATATTTGGTAATTTAGGAAGAATGCTGGCGTGTTAGTATGTCAGCAAACATTATGACTCTATTATATATAATTTATTTTAACTTCAGAATCCATTTCACCGTTCTTCATGTTCCGTCGTCTCTGCCTTGTCTTACCTATTATGTTCTTTACTATAACTAAATACCACAGTGTACCTAATACTGTGTTCAAATATTTTCGTATTCTCTCTTCCATTCTCTCTCTCTGTCTCTCTCTCTCTCTCTCTCTCTCTCTCTCTCTCTCTCTCTCTCTCTCTCACACACACACACACACACACACACACAATACCTGCCTACCTGAACCCTCCTATCCTTCTACCCCAAACTCGTAAAGATTGCATGTGGGGACCTTGTAGGATAGCCCATCTTGTATACACAGACACACTTTCACTCTTTACCAGAACGTCCTTAACTTCCCGAATTGACTAATTCCCGGAAAATGACGATAGTACGTTAATATATGTGCAACTAATATGATTGGGACCCAAATTAACTTGCTGATACACTGTAGTGATGTATACTCTATGTGGTCGTTTTGTGTGTTTTTTTTTTTTTTTTAACTTTTATTTTGCTAAATCGTTATTTCCACATCGTGACTTTGATAAGTTATTTTGTCTTTAAATTGTGCCATTCCTGTTTTGGTTTGTTTTTGCGAAAAGTGTCAAAATAGTACAGGGAGCAATGGAGGGCTAAGAGTGGTCACCCTTTCTTTGGGACAGGTTGAATGAGAGCAAGCTTTCAACAAGAAGGGAACACGTTAGAAGAAAGACAGCGAGGAAAGAGTTTGCCTAGGCAAGGAGTCAGCACAGAAGAATAGTTTTTGAACACAACAGGAGTAACACCGTCGGGTCCGTATGTCTTCCTAGTATTAAGCCCAGAGGGCAAAAAGTGCATTCATAGAAGAAATTATGATCTTAGGCATAAGTAAGTGAGAGAGGGGTGGAGAGAGGGCAATAGCACCAGAATCATCCAAGGTGGAGTTTTTAGCGAAAGTTTGACCTAAGAGTTTAGCTTGATCAGAGGAAGAGTCATTGGTAGTACTGTCAGAGTGGCTTGATTCTGGGCAGAAATATAGAAGTTGTAAGATTCTTGAGTTTTAAGACGACAGTAACGTTTGAATGTTTCTTCTTTATTGCGGACAACAGTAGAACAAGCATGAGTAAACCAAGAATATTTTGCATTAGAGTGAGAGAAAGAAAATTGAGTTTAAGCCTCAATGCCCGAGATTATTACCTCAGTAATGCGTTCAGCACACTCAGAGGGTCCCTGGCCACTGAACCAAAAATCATTCCATGGGAAATCAAAGAAGTATTGCCGAAGAGCTTCCCAGCCGGCAGCGCCAAAGTGTAACAAGCGCCGCTGGCTGGGAGGCTCAGATGGCCGTACTGGAGAGATAGGATAGGTAACAGAGATAAGGTTGTGATCGGAGGAGCCCAACATAGTAGAGGTTTAAAATAAGTCAAGAGTGTTGGACTGATCTCCAAGGCAGTCAGGAATACGAATAGGGTACTGGACCAACTACTCTACAAGTAGGTAATTTATGACAGAACAGATGTAAGCGTAATCACCAAGTTGGTCAGTGAAGTGAGAGGAGAGTCACTGGAAATGGTGAACATTGAAATCTCCTGAGATGGAGATTTCAGAGAAAGGGGAGGAGAAGGGAGTTTAAACAGTATACAAAAACATAATATATATATATATATATATATATATATATATATATACAGTATATAGGGAAGTCAGTAGAGTTAGAGGATAGACAGACAGCACTGAAGTACTTAGTCTGAGAGTGACAGGAAAGTTTGAGCAAGAGAGTTGAGAATTCAGAAGAATTTGAGTTGGGAACAGAAGAGCAAGAAAGTTTGATGTATTCATATACACAACATCCACCTCTGGCTTGGAAATTAGGATAGAGAAAGTATTAGGAGACAGAGAAGGGGTTGCTGGTGGTTGCTTCAGACACCTGAGTCTCGGTGAGCAAAAGAAGATCAGCTTTTTAGGATGAAAGGTGGTGTTCAACAGAGGGAACATTACTGAAATGGCCGGGCATATTGTAAAAGTTGATAGAAAAAGTGACAGGCCGCGGGCCAGAGCATTTTGAGGGGTCGTTTAGGGAAGGACAGGCGAGTATGGGGGACATTTATGTCCCATACTCGTAGCCACCCTGGGGTGGCTATTATTTATCATCATAAAAAATACAAAAATAAAAATATATATACAGGTATATACTGTATATAAACTGTATAATTATACAGTACAGTATATAGTGTCAGAAAGAATAACAAGAGGAGTGTCCCGAGTGTCTATAAACCTTCCGCTAACAAACGCGACGTATGCACATTTAAATGTATTATTTAATAGATGTATTTTTCAACTGAGCGACAAGGATGGCAGAATCTTTGCAAAACACGCGTCCAATAAGGTAACACAAACTCAACTCATTCATTCGACTGACTCGGAGCAAAAAATCTCCGTCGAAAATTTAATGTAAATAAATATGTTTGACAAGAAAGGGTAAGGGGGTGTCACATGAGAGTATTTCTCGTCAAATTTCTATGTTACGCATATTCTCATGAACATTACTGGGATACTCTGCGTTATTATTGGAAACTGTAGGCAGAAGACAGATGAATTTAGGTGACAACATTATATATAAATAGTTTACCTCATAAGTTGCCAGACCAGCGTTGAAGATTAATGTTGAGGGAAAAGTTGTTCATGTGATACCTGCTTAAAGCCTGTGTCACACTAGCGATTTTTCCGTCAATGTTTGCTGGCAATTGGAGTCTGGAAGCTTCAAAGCTCAAGTTTCACCAAAACTATATTGCGTAACATATTCTACCTTCGATCTATTTTCCGATTCCAATGCGAAAGAGTCTCAAAATAGTACAAGAACCAACTTGCTCATCGAAAATGGCCGTTAAAAGTGTCAGTGTGACAACGGCTTAAGAAAACAAAAATACAATAAATAGAAACAAAAAAATCCGCGTGTGAGTGCTATGAGATGGGGCCCGGCTGTGGGATTGATGGTGAGAAAGGAAAAACTCTTCATTAAGGAAATGTATGTTTTTTTTTGTTTTTTTGGATAATGAGGTTGCAGAGAGAGAGATAGATAGAGAGAGGGTGGGGGGAGTGCCTGGAAGTTACATCACAGCCTTTCGCTTCAGACACGAGTGGCCGAGTGGTCACGGTGCCCAACTCTCCCAAGTATATCTGGGGTGAGTGGGTTCGAATCCTGGTTAGGATACCTCTCTCCCAGCCAGAATAAAGTTAAAAAGACGACACTGGTACTGAAAGGGTTAATGTACACTTGTACAGAAAGCTTACAATGAAGTTATGAACATTGAATAGCCTTGCTCAAATGTCCTAGCTGAGACATTAAATTCCAAAGGCCCCTGTGAAAGTCCAGCTGTCCAAACGGAAGGCGGAGTCACACAAGCGATTTATCTGTAAATGTTTACGAGCAATTGCTGTCTAGCAGGTTGAAAATATAAGTTCCATAATAATGAAACTAAACAGCATCATGTACCTTCGATCTAGTTCCCGATTCCAATGCGAGAACCTCAAAATAGAACGAGATAGAATGTGTTCAACGAAAATTGCCGGAAAAAGCACTCGCGTGACACTGGAGAGTTTGTGTACTTAGTTGTCATTTATTTGTTGTTAATATTTTCTTTTGTCTCCTACCAAGACCTCCAACAGGCTTATAAACTACCCCCAAATCCCATCTTCGAAGTATATTTGTGCATTATTCGGTATAAAAAATTCTCGTCTGAAGGCCGATTCTTCTTAAATTACAGGCTCACTATTGCTCGGCAGGAAAATATCGACAGCTGGATAACACTAACAAGTCTTAAATTTGACAAATAAATAGGGAGAAAGGTCTTAAATCGTCAAACTAATGGGGCGGAGATCGGCCAACTTTTATTCTTTATTTTCAAACAATAGGGTTTTATTATATTTGCATTCATGTAGAAGTTATATACGAACAGCAAACTATATACATACAGTACCAGCGATGCCGAATGTATATGGATATGGATATATTTGAGTGTATAAATAGGGTAATGACATGACCTTCCACACGACTTCCCCTTAGTCTTAGAGAGGGCAGCGGGGAGGTGATCATCAGCTCATGGGCTTGCAACCCCGGGCCAATGCCCCCACCGTCCACAGCAACCCATGCAGTGCCACCCACTCGGGCGATCTCGCTAGCACCTAGAAGGGAAAGTAGTGAAGGAAAAGAGACAGACGGACATGGCTAAGGTCGGGTAGAGGATGCCAAACCTCACTCTGGATGGGAAGGTTGTGATTAAGATTTGTGTATCTAATTTTAATGAATGGTGTTTATGGTTAGTTGTATCTTTCTTCAGTTCTCTCTCGCCTTATACACAGCTCCCTTGTACCTATATACATTCTCTATTCCACTTGTCAATCTGCATTATTTTGCCTTTTTTCTTATTGTTTCTTCTTCGGATATTTCAGCCCACATTTGTGTTCCTCTCGCTAGATCTCTGTTATGCTATTCCTTTAGTATGCCACTTCCCATTCCTCCTTTACTTCTCCCTCCCATACGCCTCTAACCTTATATAATCCTCTTTCCATCACCAGTCAATAGCTCTACCCCTCTTCAGTATATTCCCCTAGGAGCCCTGCCCTCACTTATAACCTTTAACCCCTTCTGCACGATGACGCATTTTTACCTTTGATTCTGGCTAAAGTTAACAAATTTTATGCATTTTCATAAGGACTTATGTTATTCAGTGGGTTTATTGAGATTGCATTTACTCCTTGAGCCCTACAGGTAGATCAAAAGCTGAAGAAAATAGTCTAATGGTAACCAGACCAAGATAAATATAACGTCATGGTGTTGAAGGGATTAAACAGTTTTCATTTATGCAGATCCTATCGTAGGATTACATTTTTGGTCGATTTGGTTAAGGAGGGATATGGTTCGTTTTTTTGTACCCACCTTTTCCCTCAAGTTTAGCCCCATTAATGTTGTTAGTTTTAGACGTTCGGCCCAATAGTTCGGCGATTTTAACACCTTTCGCCCTATGTCGTTATCAATTTTAAGACTTTTCATGCCATATAAGTATCGAATATTTCCTCAGCCATCAGCTGATGCCGGGCGGCCTTCAAGCTTCCCGCCCGGCAAGATACAGCTGAGCGCGGCAGCATGACAGATGTACGATGCGTTCAGTTTTCGAATGACGGTTATTTACGCCACCCGAGCATCATGTGTGCCTTCATAGTTCAGATATTAGCAACATGTATCACATAATGTCATTGTAAGTGAAGTTACAGTGTGATAAGTGCATAGATTCAAGTTTTATAAGTGTCGAGGGAGTGGCAAGCCTAGCGCGCGTCCTAGTTACCATGACGACTGGCGGGCTGGTGGCCATCTTGTTCATGGACTCACGCACGTACACACTGCCAGCTGACTGACACCCGACTTCCCCTTCACTCACTCTCACTTTTATTATGCCTCTCTCACGTACTCTGTTTATTGATTTTATACTTTACCGTATATTTTATAGTTAGAATATGAGTGTTACACATTGTTTTAGGCACTTTTAATTTAGAAATATGGGTGTTGACGTATTCTTAGTGGGGAGACAGGGGAGACGGGGAGGACCAGTGTACACATAAGCCTAACTTGCTGTGTACGTAGCAACATGACACACTATCTCATCTCTTCTTACCCCTACCATGACCTGGCAGAATTTTGAGGAATGCTGTGGGGTCTGGGTCATCCTCCTCCTCCTCTTCACCACTTGGTGGGGAGTCAACTATGTTATGGGAAGCGTTAGGGGAGCGATAAACATAGCGATGCGACGTGGTACCTCCAACACTCACGATGTAAACGAGGCAACTGGGCCGGGCGGGAGGTGGGAAGCAGCCCAGCCCTTCCACTCCCGCGCTCTCTTTCCCCACTCCCCACCGCGACGGGACTTGGGTATTGCAAATTGATAAGTATTGCCACTGTTGGGCAACATCATAAGGTATATCCCATATGAATTTGAACCCTCTAGCTACCATAGGATAAGAATAAATAAGCACAAAAGTGGCAGTGGGATAAGTGGGTTAACTGGCTTACCCCATCCGCCCTTACTCACCCGCGCGGATGGGCTAGGGGGTTGCCGCGTACAGCCACTGTTCGACAACATCATACGGTAGTTTCCCATACCATCCTCAAGCCTCTAGCTACCACAGGACAAGAGTAAATAATTTTTGAAGTAGCGGACGCATCATATGCGGCGCTGGGGTTTAGCGTTACATACATTGCCGACGCATACGCTGCGGCGCTGGGGTCCAGTGGGTTAATTTCACCACAACACCAAACACCTCCAATGAAATTAATGAAAGCATATATGTGATCCACCAGGATTCGAACCCGGGTTATCACACACAGATTTTTAGACACCTTAACCATTACACCACCAAGACGGATAAAGGTTTATGCACACGCCTACGACTTATTATCCATATATACTGTATAGACCCAAAAATAACCACTACCTCCTTGACCCGGCACAGGTGAGTATCCTCATAAAAGTCTTTGTTGGGCGAAGGCGAAGGTCCTGTTAACCCGTAAACGGCGGCAAAGCTCATAAGAGGTTTTACTGGGCGACGGCGGCAAAGCTCTTAACCCGTTGAGCCCCGGCTAGTTATAATATTTTGTTCACCCCAGTCCCAAGCCATTTTCACTTCTTGATTTTGTTTGCTAAAATGGAAGACAAGGATGAGAAATGAAAAAAAAAAAAAATCACCTCGGATATTTTTTTTTTGGGGGGGAGGGGGCCTCAAAAAAATGTGTTGAGCCAAAATGGAAGAGAATGGTGATAAATGAATAAAAAAATAAAAAAAAACTCACCTTGGTCATTTGGGGGGCGGGGGGAGGGCGAAAGTTCGTCTCCCCCGCATGACCACCCGCCTGGGAGCACTAGGGTGAAAACTGAGTATGGCATTGTACGGCATACATCCTAAGGAGTGTCCACATAAATCTCAAGCCTCTAGCTCCCATACGACCGGAGTAATGAAGGTTCAAAGTGGCGGTGAACTAAGGGTGTAAAGTATCCCCACTAAGCCCACCACCACCGGCCGCGCGGCTGTCTTGGCCCGCTCACACCTACCGGCCTGGCTCCCACACACACTACGGTACCTCCCCCTCCTATTCTCCCGCCATTTCCTACCTTACGAGCCACATAACTGATTTTAATATGCCGGACGCACGTGATGCGTCACTGGGAGTTGGTGATCAAACACTGCCGACGCATCACGTGCGACGCTGGGTCTCACTGGGTTAAGAGGGAGGCCTAAAAAAAAAAATTAAACGGCCCCAGTAGCACTAAACAATTTTTGTTTTGTTTTTATTTTCATTTTTGTTTTTTTACCCTATACCTCATATCACTCCTCCACATCCCCTCCTTCCTCCTTTTCCCCTCCCCCTTCAATTATCACCTATTTTCCCTGTTATTCCCTAATTCGTTGGTATATTTTTGTGCTAGCATTAGCAAAGTGTGTGGAGGATGTGCTTACGTGCCTAGCGAGTGTGTTATACAACCGAGTGTGTGAATGAGTAGGCTCAGTGTGGCTTGAGGCCTCGTGGAGGGAGGGGTTGCCTCAATTTTCTCCATAATTCATGAATGGGCTGGTCCATCTATATTCGCGATTTTGACCAGAAAAATTATATATTCACTTGTTTTATTGTTGTTACAGGTTACTATCTTCATAGTGAAGGTAAAATAGGCTCATATAAATAAGTAATAACGATATTTATCGTAAAATGACGATTATAGGCCTGAATGGAGCCAATATGCTCGCCCATGGGCAGCTAGTTCAATACACCCCTTTCGCCGTTGCCGGGTTAAGAGCCAGGTTTTTAAACGTATACAAAAACCGTGCGCATTCAGCCACTCGACTACAAATTGGTGTGTGAGTTGGAGTACATCGTAACTCTCGATACCATCACAATACACACTCCCGTCGCGCGCGGCAAGGGGGGGGGGGGGAGTGAAGTGAAGTGGAATAATGGAGGGGGTGAGAGATGGGTGGAGTGGAATATAGGGGGGTTGAGTGGGTTCATATCTGGTGGGAATTGTGAAAGAATGGATGTGAGTTGAGTTTAGTGGAATATAGAGGGGTTGAGTGAAGTGGAATGAAGCGGGGTCGAGGGGTGGGTATCTGGTGGAAATTTTGAAGGAATGGATGTGGGGTTGAGCGGAGTGGATTTATGGGGGAGTTTAGGGGGTATGTATCTGGTGGAATTTGAAAAGGAATTGGTGTGGATTTAGGGCGGAGTGGAATTAACGGGGGTTGAGAGGGTGCGTATTTTGTTCTGTAAAGGTTTCATATGATAAACAGGGAAGATTTAGACACGTAAAAAGATGGTTCATTCACTACTTCATACGCTTCGAAACACTAATGTTGCTTTCATATCATTATTTCGTTTAGTGCATATATCAATATTCAGATTTCTTTCACTTCCAACTTATCACAGAAAACTGGAAAGTGGGCCGACAGCAGCACTGCGCATTTTGATCACATGACCGAAATTGGTCGATACATATTAACAACTTCAAAATAAGTAAAATTATCAATTATATTGAGCAATATTTCGGCTTTGTATATTGACATAACTTTACCTTTTGATTGTCTAGGAAATATGTATTATATGATCGCATTAGGCGATGAATCATCGACACAATAAAAATACAGGACACTGATGTAGGATGAAAACAATTGTTAAAATAACACTGAACAAAACGTATGTACAGTATAGTTGTAAAGTACGTATGCCATTTTAAAGAACGTGGATTGTGGAACAAGAGAAAGAATTACGATATAAATATACCTGTAAAATAGATCACTATTGAACAATGTCTGGTAACAATTAATATATGAATGACCGGAAGGTAAAACATGAAACAAAGGAGGCTGACAATCGGCATTGCTGTATGTTTAGATGTTAGGGAGAAAGTGACTGATTGGAGAGTATACTCCAACAGTTCACGAAACAAAGATAAAAATGCAATAACAACACACACACTCACACACACTTATAGTACTGTATATATATATATATATATATATATATATATATATATATATATATATATATATATATATATATATATATATATATATATATATATATATATATATATATATATATATATATATATATATATATAGAGAGAGATATATATATATATATATAGAGAGAGAGAGAGAGAGAGAGAGAGAGAGAGTAACAGAGAATACGTGTGCAGTGGGTAGAAGCGAAAGAGCAAATGTGGGAGGGAGAGAAAACAATACAGGAAATGAAGAGTGAAATGGACGACCGAACGAAGCGATGATGGGCTAGTGAAGAGGAAACAAGAACAGTGAGAGAAAGCGAGAGAGAGAGAGAGAGAGCGATAGAGAGAGAGAGAGGTTCAGACAGTCAGAGAGGTTTAGACAGACAAAGAGAATGAGGTTCATACAGACATAGGGTACAAAGCAGAAGAACAAGAGTGGTATTTCGAGCGCCAGACAATATAAAAGAGCCACTCCCAGACTTACAAAGGCCAGAAACAAAGACACAAAGGTAACAAACAGACGTCAACAAAAGGGCCTCAGTCGGACCTACAAAGAGAACGCAGTAGTTAATATTCCAACAGCAGTATATAACCTTTTCGACAAATTGTTCTCAACCGGGGTCAAATCAACTAGTAAATGCAGCGTCAAACAAGCTATTTTTTCGTCAATTTCTACGAGCAATTTTTGTTTGGCACCTTGAAAATAATCCACAAGAATGAAACTAATTAGCATATCAAGTTTCGCTCTAGTTTCTGATTACAATGCGAACAGGAGCACTTTATTAACAAGTTTTGCATGGAGTTTCATCAGGCCAATGTCAACAATGTGCTCCTCCTCCTATGGTGTATATATATTAATTCTGTTAATTTTTCTGAGTTTATTTGCATCAAACTGGGTTTTTGTAAGTGTGTATGGACCAGGAAGTGAAAGAGAGTTAGACGAGGTAGAGGGTTTCTGGGAGGATTTGAGAGATTGTCTACAAGGGTTTGATGAAAATGAAAATGTTATAGTTTTAGGGGACCTAAATGCTAGGGTAGGACATGAGCCTGTTGAGGGAGTCATTGGTAGTTTTGGTGTGGATGGTGTAAACAGGAGTGGAGAAAGACTGAAAAATGTATGTGAAGAGTGTAGATTGAGTGAAGGTAATACGTTCTTCAAAAAAAGGCGTATACACAAGTACACCTGGCATAGACTTGTGAGGGGAGAGATTGTAGAGAGGGCATTGATGGATTATGTGCTGGTGACAAGGGAAAGATTGTGTAGACTGCTGGATGTGAATGTGATGAGAGATGAGGCGGAGGGTATGTCAGATCATTACCTGGTGGAGGGAAAGCTAAGAGTTAAGAGTTACAGGAGAATAAGAGACACGCGTGAAGTAAGAGAGGTAATAAAAGTTAGTGAGTTAGAGAAGAGTGAAAAAGAGAGGGAGTACAAGGAAAGACTAAATGAAAAGTGGATGGAAGTGAGAGAGATGGAAGAGAGAGAAGTAGAGGTTGAATGGCAACAGTTTAAGGAAGGAGTGAAAGCAAGTGCAGAGGTAGTATGCGGCAAAAGGAAAGTAGGAGGCAGAGATATCAGGAAGGGAAGCGAGTGGTGGAATGATACGGTGAGAAAGGCAGTTGAGGAGAAGAGACAGTGTTTTGAGAGGGTTTTACAGGATGGTAGTGTTGAGGTATGGGAGAGGTACAAGGAGAAAAGGAGAGAGGCAAAACGGAAAATTAGAGAAGCAAACAAAGATGCAAATGAAAGGTGGGGTCAAAGGCTGAGTGAGAATTTTGAAGAACGAAAGAAGATGTTCTGGAAGGAGGTAAATAAAGTAAGGAAAGGAAGACAAAAGAGGGAAAGTCAGTGAAAGATGAAAATGGAGAATTAGTAGTGGAACCAGTTGAAGTGAGGAAAAGATATGCCGAGTATTTTGAATCTTTGTTAAATACAAAAGATGGAAGAGAAGCAGTGATTGAAGCAGAGGTGGATGGAGATAGGTTACCCAGGCCACCCAGGTGGCAGGGAATGAATGAAAGGATTGAGGAAAATGAGGTGAAAGAAGCAGTGAAACAAATGAGAGCGGGAAAAGCAGAAGGTTTGGATGGTATTGCTGTGGAGTGTATAAAGAAGGGTGGAGATGTGATAATAAATTGGTTGGTGAGACTTTTCAATGTGTGCTTTGCTGTGTCAATGGTACCAATAGACTGGAGGAGTGCATGTATTGTGCCGTTGTACAAGGGGAAGGGAGATCGGCAGGAGTGTTCAAGTTATAGAGGTATTAGTTTATTGTCAGTGGTTGGAAAGCTGTATGGCAGGGTGTTGATAGAGAGGATAATAAAGTGTACGGAAGTTGCAATAGGAGAAGAACAGTGCGGTTTTAGGAGGGGAAGAGGGTGCGTGGATCAGATGTTTGCAGTAAGATAGTTATGCGAGAAGTATTTAGAAAAGCATAAGGAGATATTTTGGGCTTTTATGGACTTGGAAAAAGCGTATGATCGTGTGGACCGTGAAGCAATGTGGAAGGTGTTAAGGATTTATGAAATAAGAGGAGATTTGTTAGAAGCAGTTAAGAGTTTTTATGAAGGGAGCAGAGCATGTGTGAGAGTAGGAAATGGTGAGTTGAGTGAATGGTTTGAGGTAAAGGTAGGTTTGCGACAGGGTTGTGTACTGTCACCATGGCTGTTTAATATGTTTATGGATGGTGTGGTGAGGGAGGTGAAAAGGAGAACTATGGGAAGAGGATTGGGTTTAGTAGGAAAGAATGGTAGAGATTGGGAGTTGCATCAGTTGCTGTTCGCTGATGACACAGCATTGGTGGCGGATTCTGATGAGAAACTGCAGCGGGTAGTCAAAGAGTTTGGTGTGGTTTGTGGAAGGAGGAAACTGAAGGTGAACGTCAATAAAAGTAAAGTAATGGTGTGTAATAGCTAATAGGGGAGAGCATAGGGTGAATCTAGATGTGAGGCTGGATGGGGAAATATTGGAACAAGTAGAGTGTTTTAAATATCTAGGAGGAACGATAAGCAGGAGTGGAGGTATGGAAGTGGAGGTAAAACAGAGGGTGTGTGAAGGAAGGAAGGTTTTCGGAGCAATGGGAAGTATGTGGAAGACGAGAAATCTCGGAGTGAAAGTAAAAAGTGCACTGTATCAAGGAATTGTTGTGCCAACAGTGATGTATGGGGCTGAGACATGGGCTCTAAAGAAAAAGGAGAAAAGAGGGCTGGATGTGATGGAGATGAGCTGCTTGACGAGTATGTGTGGAGTTACTCGTAGAGACAGATTGAGGAATGAAGAGATACGTAGGAGAGTGGGGCAGCAGGAACATTTGTCAGCCAGAGTGGACAGAAGGGTGCTGAGCTGGTATGGTCATGTTGAACGAATGGGAGATGAAAGGCTTACAAAGAGAATATGTGACTCAGGTACAAGGGGAGATAGAAGGGCAGGAAGACCCCCATTGAGATGGAGAGACTGTGTAAGAAAGGCTTTGGATGATAGAAGAATGACTATAGATCAGGCAGGGGAAGTGGTGGTGGACAGGAGTGAATGGAGAATGCTTGTGAATAGTTGAGTGAACACGTGGTCATTTGGAGTAAGGGGTCGGGCGCAAGTTGGACTAGATAATAGTCCATCAGGCTCCTGGCCCAGGGAGACGATTAATATGAAGGGTGCGCCTGGAAGTGTGGTGGGAGGGCTTGTGGCTTTGGCTCCGCTGCATGTCTGCCTGCCGAGATCGGAACCTCTCCGGGTGGTCGGGGGCCGGGGGAGTGCTGGAGCGACCTTGGTGACCCTGGTCTCTGGGTCTTCTCCTGGGTGACCTGGATGTGTGTGAGTTTGTGCTTTTTATCTGTGTTTATTTGTTGTTTTATGTTGTTTTTGTGTTTTCCCTGTTCTTGCTCTGTCTTGAGTCGGCTACCCCCAAAATGGGGATTGGGCCTGAGCATATAGATAGATAGATAGATAGAATTTTTCTGAGTTTATTTGCATCAAACTGATTTACATGTCCCTGTTTGAATTGGTATGGTGAGTCCTGCTTGTTAAGATCAATTGGTGGATATGAATTGTCCCCAAAACATCACTTTTGTCAGCGTTCCCTTCCCTCCCGACCTATCTCATAAAAAAGTCCCAATGCTTTAGTAGGATCTTGAACGGAATTAGATAGGTACATTTACGTGATGGGCTGGGTGTGAAACGGATCTGCCTTGGGTAGACTCCCGTTTTCTTATGTTCTTATCTTCTTTCCTGGCAAATGAACTTTCGAAACGCATATTCCCGAAGTCAGAAGTCGTTTACAATGAGCTACTTTTCTTCAACTAGGATGACTATTGTAACCTAGTTTAACTTGACTTAACCTGAACGGACCATACTGGAGAGAGAGAGAGAGAGAGATTAATTGTACTGAATCAACTAACTACGCGGATTCTTTGTACTCACTTTCGTGTTGGGCGTGGAGAGCTTTGTTTGGGATCGTAGTTTACACGTCTGCATAAGTTTGGCTGGCAACGCTCGGGCGGGATCAAGAGTGTGTTTGGAAAATTACCTCCTTTATGCCGCCTATATCTAGTATCACATGAACGATGTTTCTCGCAAGTTTTCCGTCAACTCTAGTCTGGCAGCTTATGAATTTAAGCCCTTGAAGATCATGAGGATCAAGTTTTCAAAATCATCGACAATATGAACTGTAATATGTACTTTTCTTTCGACCAATGAAACTACACGCGGGGAAATGTTTGCAAAATTATTAGTAATTCTTTTAACTCGCACGAGTCTAAGAATGTCTTCTACAACCGAGTTGTGAACTTGTAGAATGGGCTTCCTCAAGATTTTATAGACTAAGACCGTTCATTCCCTTAAACATCGTCTAGACAAGCACCTCACCTTATACCCACGACTGATTGCATTTGTAAATGAATGGCTTTTTTCAGAGACACTTCGATGATCACTTGTAGCTGTGTTATGTTATTAACCCAAATTGTTCCCTACTAACATCTCCTAACCCTGCCAAGGACATTAGTCTTAAGGCAGTGCCTCCCTTTCCAATTGTCCCCTACCCACTCCGAACCACTGTTGAACACTTTGAACAGCAGTGATTTGGAGGGCAAGCATCCTCGAGGGGTCACCAGATATGTTGTTGCTTGACTTCCTTTGTACTCTGGTGTACTCTCTCTCTCTCTCTTTCTTTTGTTTTCTCTCTCAAACACACAGATTCTCTCTCTCTTTCCTTACCCTTTTTCTTTCTTCTTTCTCCTTGACTCTCTCTCTCTCTCTCTCTCTCTCTCTCTCTCTCTCTCTCTCTCTCTCTCTCTCTCTCTCTCTCTCTCTTGTGTTCTATTGCTAACATATTTTTTGTGATTTACAGGCATATTCATTTTATCATATTGCTAAAAAAAAAAATGTGTGATTTTCAGGAATTAATTGCATCACATTGCTAACATAATTTGTTTGTGATTTTCAGGCTTTAATTGTACCATTTTGCTAACATAAATTTGTGTGATTTTCAGGCATATTGTGATTATATCGTCATGGCGCCGCAACGAACCTGCACAAGTTGTTCCGGTAAATTTGGCCCGACCATGTTTGTTGATACTGATGTCCAAATTTGTAGATTTTGCCAGCTCCGAGAGAAGATTGCGGATGAATTGAATGCAGCTCACCGCAAGATCGATGCCCTGACTACGAAGCTTGAATCCCTTCAAGAATTTGCCACACTCAACGTAGGAGTGCCCTCGGCCTAAGAAACCACTACGATGTCAACCGCCATTCCAGTGCATACAGTACCGGTACCGGTACCCACACCAGCAGCTACCTTAGATGTTGCAGATAATAATAATGACTCTACTCTCACTCCCCCCCAAGACAACTTTCAGTTAGTGAGAAACAATGTGCATCCCAGTACCAGTACCAGGAAGGTCATCCCGACAACATGCCAAAACCGCTTCAAAATTCTTGCTATTGACGAGGAAGAGAAAACGGAAGAAGTTCGGCTTGTGGGCGACTCCATGGTCCGTGGCCAATTAACCGAGTTCTGCGCCAGGGCACCCAGGACCAGAAAGCGATTCTGTATCCCAGGTGGCGGCGTGGACGACATTATTGCGGCTGTGGAAGAGGTTTCCAGGCTCGCCCCCGCAAGCACTACGTACGTCATCCACGTTGGATCTAACGATGTCCAACGGACGCAGTCAGAGGAACTACTTTGCAAGTACCGGCGGCTGATCAGGTCCTTCAAGGAAAAATCTAATAGAATCTTAATTTCAGGAATTGTTCCCCGGATTGATGTAGAAAACCGATTCTACAACATAGCTACCAGTACAAATCGCCGACTAGCCAAACTCTGCAGGGAGGAGGACATCGGCTTTGTCGACACATGGGATCATTTTTACTATGATAAATCTTTGTTTTCAGGAGATGGTGTACATCTCAATGAAGTAGGAGCTGCACGTCTTGGTCGTCTGCTGAACGATGCAGTCAAGGATTTCCGTTAAAAAAACGGGGTCAACCAGACCCCAGACAGGGTAGTGTAAGTCAAATACGAACTGAAAATTTAGACAATGCACAATCAGTAACATCCAACTCTAATACTCTTAAGGTGTTTTATGTAAATGCTCGTAGCATACGCAATACATTTTCAGATCTAGAGGAAATCATGTTTACAGAACATTATGATATAATCAGCATTACAGAATCTTGGTTAAATACGGAAGACAGAGACTTTTTAGCCGAATATACGCTTCCTGGTTATACAATGTTTGAGAAAAGTCGGATCAATAGAAATGGAGGAGGAGTTCTGTTTTTTATAAAGGAAAGTCTTAATCCCGTCTTAATGTCAAAACCTCAAATTGTGAATATAGACATATCTTACGTAATATTAAATAATAAACGAGGAACTAAAATAATACTAGCTTTATTATACAGACCCCCAGCTCAATCAGTGCAAACTGACAGTGAAATTTATGAATAAATTGCAGAAATAACTAACATACAAGATACCGTAATTCTTGGCGATTTCAACTTACCCGTGACTAAATGGGGCGATATTCTTACTTCACACTCTGGACACGACCTCTATGCTAACTTGCAAGACAGTTCACTTTTTTAATTTGTACAATCTCCGACCCGTGGTAATAATGGTGCTTGACCTTGTACTCGCAACAAAAGAAGAATTAATAGAGAATTTGAATGTTGGTGATGAATTCAGTAACAGCGACCATCATACGATAACTTTCACTTTAAAGTTTACTAGTAACAAATCAAATAGCAGCATTGAGAAAGTCCCTAATTTCAAGAAAGCAAATTTTCATAAACTTAAATCAAAGCTTAAAGAAACTGACTGGGCATTTCTGACTAACAATAACGACATAAATACATCTTGGGAGTGTTTCACAACCACTTACCTTAAGGCAGTGCAAGACTGCATACCATCGAAAATACGGCGTCCAGGCCATAATGATAAGCCCAAATGGTGGAATAAAGATATTTCAGACTGTCTTCTTGCTAAACAATTTGCTAATGAAAGATTAAAATCCTCACAAAATGACGAAGAACGGGTGAAATTTGTAGAGCTACGACGCAAAGCCAAAAAGTTAATTAAGCAAAGTAAAAAGACCCTGGAGTTACATGTTGCGAATCAAAGTAAAACAAAACCCGAATGAATTCTATAGTTATATCAGAAAGAAAAAAGTAGTTACTTCAACTGTTGGACCGTTAGTCGATGAAAATGGAGAATACACCAAAGACGAAGTACAATTGAGTAATGCCCTCAATACCTTCTTTGCATCAGTTTTTACAACCGAAGACCTCAGTGATATCCCTACACCATCGCCGATTCAGATTGATAATTCAGATGTTCTAAGCAATATCACCGTTACAGAGAGAGAGGTATTGAATTGTTTAGATAAACTCAAGGTAAATAAAACGCCTGGACCTGATTCAATCTCGCCTAGAGTTTTAAAGGAAGCTAAGGATGAGCTCTCCAAACCACTGACATTGCTATTCAATGAATCCTTGCAGTCTGGGACTATGCCTGATCAGTGGAAGCTAGCCAACGTAACACCGATATTAAAAAAAGGCAGCAAATCCCTACCCAGTAACTATCGTCCAATTAGCTTAACCTCAATTGTATGTAAAATGCTAGAAACGGTCATAAGAGACAGACTCGTAAATCACTTAGAGGCAAAAAACTTACTTATAGTTACTCAACACAGTTTTCGTAAAAAACGTTCCTGTTTAACAAACCTCTTAGACTTCTTCCACGATATCCTCAACCTCTACGATGAGAGTAAAGCTGTAGATATTATATACCTTGATTTTCAAAAGGCCTTTGACAAAGTTCCCCACAAACGTTTACTGCTAAAGCTAAAAGCGCATGGAATACAAGACGGTGTGTTGAAATGGATAGAAAATTGGCTCAGCGACAGAAAGCAAAGAGTAGTCATAAACGGTAAGGCATCTAAATGGACCAATGTAAGTAGCGGGGTACCCCAGGGATTGGTACTAGGACCAATTCTCTTTCTAATTTATATCAACGACATACAGTAGATGAGGGTCTCACCTGTACAATCTCAAAATTTGCTGACGATACAAAAATTGCAAATAGCTTACTCTCAAAAGAACAAGTTGATGATATGGAACACAATCTAGATAAATTGTCATCTTGGGCCCAAATTTGGCAAATGAGTTTCAATGCGGATAAATGTAAAGTACTACATATCGGATACCTAAATGAGAAAGCAAACTATTCGATGAATGGCACTCAGCTTAAGAATGAAAACAGAGAAACCGATCTGGGTGTAAC
This sequence comes from Paralithodes platypus, assembly GCA_032716605.1. NCBI lineage: Eukaryota > Metazoa > Arthropoda > Malacostraca > Decapoda > Lithodidae > Paralithodes > Paralithodes platypus. The sequence goes on along the minus strand of CM064527.1, from coordinate 38,330,760 downwards.
AATATCGAGTAACCTAAAACCGAGTCAACAATGTTCAGAAGTTGTTAAGAAGGCAAACAAAATAATTGGCTTTATAGGCAGGTCATTTGAGCATAAATCCAAAGAAGTTTTCCTAACCCTTTACAATTCCTTAGCCCGCCCTCTTCTGGAATACTGCGTTCAATCCTGGTGCCCTTATTACCAAAAAGATATAAACAAGCTAGAACGAGTTCAACGTAGAGTTACCAAAATGATACCTAGCCTAAAGAACAAACCATACGAAGAGCGTCTTAGAGAATTAAATCTATTTCCTTTAACCCAGCGCAGAATAAGAGGTGACTTAATTCAAGTGTTCAAAATCATCAAAGGCATCGACAATATGAACTGTAGTAAGTACTTGACTATCGACCAATCTAATTACACGCGGGGAAACTGTTGCAAAATTATTGGTAAATCTTTTAACTCACACGAATCTAAGAATTTCTTCTTCAATCGAGTTGTCAACTTGTGGAATGGGCTTCCCCGAGACGTTATAGACTGCAGCACCGTTGATTCATTTAAACTCCGCTTAGACAAATATCTCGCATCAAACCCGCGACTGACTGCGTTTGTAAATGAATAACTTTATTTTATCCCCCCTCAGTTACTTACCCATCTGTCCCCTACTAACTTCCTAATCCTGCCACGGACATTAGTTCCAGGGCAGCAGTTCCCTTTCCAATGTTCCCTTACCCACTCTAAACCACTGTTTGGACACTTGATCCTCAGTGTTTTGAAGGACAAGCAGCCTCGAAGGGTCACTAGACCTGTTGTTGCTTGATTTGCTTTGTACTCCTTTGTGCTCCTTTGTAATCCCCGGGCTCCACTACCCACAACCGAGCCTCAGTCACACACCCACCCATGTAATACCCGGGCTGCACTACCCACACCCGAGCCTCAGTCACACACCCACCCATGTAATAACCAGGCTACACTACCCACACCCAAGCCTCAGTCACACACCCACCCATGTAATACCCGGGCTGCACTACCCACACCCGAGCCTCAGTCACACACCCACCCATGTAATACCCAGGCTACACTACCCACACCCGAGCCTCAGTCACACACCCACCCATGTAATACCCAGGCTGCACTACCCACACCTGAGCCTCAGTCACACACCCACCCACGTAATCCCCGGGCTACACTACCCACACCCGAGCCTCAGTCACACACCCACGTTATAGACTGCAGCACCGTTGATTCATTTAAACTCCGCTTAGACAAATATCTCGCATCAAACCCGCGACTGACTGCGTTTGTAAATGAATAACTTTATTTTATCCCCCCCTCAGTTACTAACCCATCTGTCCTCTACCAACTACCTAATCCTGCCACGGACATTAGTTCCAGGGCAGTAGTTCCCTTTCCAATGTTCCCTTACCCACTCTAAACCACTGTTTGGACACTTGATCCTCAGTGTTTTGGAGGACAAGCAGCCTAGAAGGGTCACTAGATCTGTTGTTGCTTGACTACCTTTGTACTCCTTTACACTCTCTCTCTCTCTCTCTCTCTCTCTCTCTCTCTCTCTCTCTCTCTCTCTCTCTCTCTCTCAGCACACAACCGTGGCTGATCCCAAGGACTTTAGGGTGGAATCGGTGTTTGAGTACGATCCTGTATGTGTGTGTGTGTATGTATGTGTGTCTGTGTGTGAGCACGCGTGTAGGTTTGGGGCAGTTCTCAGTAGAACTAAACACGAACATATGCACATTATGTTATATCAAATCAAACATTTATGAATGTTTGCATTAAAATATATATATATATATATATACCGGTATATATATATATATGTAATTCCTTATCAATATGTGTATCAATATTTTGTATGTAAATGTATTTTCTAAAGAGTACAAGACATATATTAATCACGTGTATTTGTGATTATCACTCAAAATATTTTGTGTATGTATACGTTTATATGTCTGTGTTTTACATCATGTATGTATGTAGCCTACACATGTGTGTTGGCTTTAGGGAAAGTGCACGCAATAATTACACAGAATATCATTATACTAATATTGGCTTACTTAATTAAAAACAACTTCTGTTCGTGTGATTGTACAGTATATATAAGCGTGTGTGCATGTATGTACATTAGCAGTCATTAATCCCTTGAGGATTATGACGCATTTTGACAGTTTATTCTGGTTATCATTAAATAATTGTATACAACTTAGGAAGGATCTGTGGGCATCAAAAGGGTAAATAGTATCTCAGTTAATTCTCTGACTTCCATATACCTTTTCTAATCCGAACAAAATAGCCTAAAAAATCCAAAAAAATAATTTCACAACGCGTGGTATTATGGCTCATGACTGTACATATGTAGGTGTGTTGTGGGGGGGGGGGGGCGTGTCTGTGTGTGTGTGTGTGTTTGCGTGTGTATGTGTGCGTGTGTATGTGTATGTGCGTGTGTCTGTGTGTGCGTGTGTGCGTGTGTGTTTGTGTGCGTGTGTGTGTGTGCGTGTGTGTGTGTGTGTGTACGTGTGTATGTGTGTGTGATGGTATACTCTTCTTATTGCCAGCCTCGACCATTTTCCATTTGATAGCGCAAACAAAAAAAGTACTGGAGAGAGAGAGAGAATAATGACTAATTAGTTAGTCTAGACATGTTTTCGTAACAAAAATATGTGGCAAACTATCTACAAGAATAATACCAACTTCCCCAAACATATAACAAATACAAATGCTAATGTTTTTGTTTTTATTAAAATACCGAATATTAATACAAACCAACCATCAGTCACGGTTGGAACAGGCGAATATACAGTATATGTTGTTATAAATGTCTACATCATTTACTATAGTTTACTGGTCATCATTCAATCACTATTAGGACTCTACCCGTTCATTGTCGGTAATCAAGCTGGCAAAACAAATGACATATGGAGACAATAATGACCTCGGCACTCTCCAAATTTGCACACCATTATTTGCCATTTATTCTCCATTTATTCATTATTTACTCAGCATTTAAGCGGGGGTGACTGATGGTAGTGTCTCCAACAATGATGTGTCAATCTGTTAGCTTGTTGTGCTCGACGACTGACATTCGGGTTTAAATGTCCGATCCCGTAAAACAATATATAATGCTCCGATATTTAGTCAAATATGAATGCACTGCGAGAGATAGGGGTTAGGTGGGGTGTGGTGGCTGGTGTGGGGAGGGGATCTGTTTAATGGAATTAGAGGACTGAAATAAATTAAATAACATATATTAACTCGATGAAGATTTTGGCGTGCTTTGGCAGTTTATGCAGGATATTATTAAAATATTTTGTTAAGATTAGGGAAGAGTATGTGGCAGTCAGAGAGTTAATTGAGACAGCATTTATCCTTACCCTTCCCACAGATCCTTCCTAAGCTGTATAAGGTAGTATAAAGACAGCCAAAAGATACTGTCAAAACACGTCCTGATCCTCAAGGGGTTATATAAATTAGCTCCTGATACCAAGCTGGGGTAGTACACAAAGTACGGCTGATAACCGGCTCATTGTTTTTTATATGAATTCTTCATGGTTCAGTGATGCCTCGTTGAAATATCGAACATAAATACAAAGGGGAGTTATAAATAGAAGCAATGCGAAAGAAATACTAGAACATGACAAAATCAAGGAAAGAAACTTATTATTGGAGATAATACAATTGAAAAATACTGTAAAAAAATATTAAATTAATCATATACAGAGAAAAAAAATATGGAATTATTTCTTTGGAAAAGGAGATAAAATAAGAAGAAAAGAAAATATATAATATGGATTTATTTGTTTGGCAAAGGAGATAAAATCAGAAGAAAATAGACATGCAGACAAATTCAAGTATAAAAAAACACAGATATATCAGAATATATCACAAACAGGATAAAACTTTAAACATGGACGCTGCAATTTTGAGTGACATGAGTTAGGATAAAAATGAAGCCATGTTGAATCAAATTAATTCAATCGTTATAAATGTTAAACTGATTATGTTGAGTGCGGGTCGAGTGTGCAGCAAAAAGCGTATTTTTTATTTCTCTTTTACCCACACGCTTTGAAATCAATCATTGTTGATTTTAATATGCGAAAGTGTAATTATGTGTACGTGTGTGTGTGGATATCTATGTATGTGTATGTGTGGACGGGGGGATGGGGGGGGGGGGGGACTTAAAAGCCAGCCGACACTATCATATAGTAACAATAAATTGTATATTTGTATCGAGAGTTTAAGTTCTTCATTTCATAAATGTTTACATTCACACATATAAACTAGGATGATTTAAACTTTTAACAAATTACAACCAATAGATCTCACCCAGTCCCAACGAAAACCAATACCAACTGTAATTTGTACTTAGCCAATCAATACTGGTTAAATTTGCATCGGGTGAGGTGTAGTTTTTGAATTGGTCTACTGACTGGGTTGTCCGTCCAGTCACATTATTATATACCTACAAAGAGCACGCGAAGAATCTCTCTCTCTCTCTCACACACACACACACACACACACACACACACACACACACACACACAAACTCACAGGACTAGAAGAATATAGTTGTATAAACTCCCATTGCAGATTGATAAGTCCGTATGAGGTGCGTGGATGGTGTGTAGTGGTGGGTGAGGTAAGAATCATTTAAGGGAGCTCTGTCTTTCCTTCCTTTACTCCCTGACCCTTCTCTCTTTGTGTATATAAATATATATATATATATATATATATATATATTGCCATTTTCGATTGTACAGTAGAACAAATAGTGCTAACAATAATTATATCGAAGGAGCATCTTAGAGGAATTCTTTTAAACTGGATGGAGGTCTAGCTAGGAAAATAAAAAACAAAGATAATAAAACAATAAATAGTCGAGTAAATAAATAAACAAATAATGAAACATCTCTCTTCTAATGACAATGAGCCACGAACAATCTCAAACTTGGAATTCATAACCCTAAAAATTTACTATTGTCATCACTTATTTATATTTACGTTTCCCCTCTTTGTTTTTCATGTCGATCTATCAAATTTTGTTTTCCTTAAATAAAATATACCAAACTCTGAGAATAACTAAACATTATTGCCATTATTAAAAATGTTGGAGGGATTGAGACCGATTAACCTTCGATTACTTCATATACGTTTCTTTCATCTAAATATACCTTCCAGTGGTAAATTAATATGGAAACTTAAATTACCATGTCTTATAATCGTCAAGCCCAGGAAATGTTCCAGCTTACTATTATCTTCTGCCACTAACTTATTTGCATCTACTATACCTGCTTTCTGTCCATCCCCTTATATTGCTTCTCATAATATTCATGGACTCTTTTTAGGGATAGTGGTGTATGGAGATGATGGGAGAAATCTTCTGAATTGATGGGTGTATATACAACGTAATAAATGGCTTTGTTTTGAATAATTCTTGTCATAACCTTACAATGTTGACGCATACATACGAAGAGAGAGAGAGAGAGAGAGAGAGAGAGAGAGAGAGAGAGAGAGAGAGAGAGAGAGAGAGAGAGAGGAATGTGTGTGTGTGTGTGTGTGTGTGAGAGATATTGAGATGGAGATGTCTAAGGAAGCCTGGTGAGGAATACTACGTTGAATTATTGATGCTTAGAGAGAAGAGTAACAACCTAGGTCAATCAAAAATCCTGGAGGAAAGTAAGAGTTAGCTTACTGATCATTATTCATGGGTAATTTATGGAATCTAGAACACATATTCAAACCTATTACATTTTGTCAATAATAGGCCTATCTTAGTCCCACCAACTTGTAATAAATATCAACGTCTACAGCTAAACAGTTCACATAGCCCGCAACTCGCAGATGGTTAGTGGCACGTGTCACACGGGTTTATACAAAGAGGAATATTGCTGAAAGCAAAAAACCAATATAACTAAGAGAAAACGGAGTAGCTTTGAAAGGGAAAACACAGTAATTGAAGGGGTATTAAGAGGATAACGAGTAGGGATCAAAGGTGGAAAGGTACTTGAGTGACGACATTTAATGGGAGGGATTTGTTTAGTCTGGACCGCCTTCTTCCTCATATCTAGCCCCATTAGTTTTGAAATTCTAAGACGTTCGCCTCATTAGTTTGACGTTTTTAACCCTGCTCAGGCATATTGGCCCCATATGGGCCAAAAAATATGCGTAAAACAGGTTTTTCGCAAATATTTCACGGCCGGAGGCCGATGGCAAGAAGTTTTGAAGACGAGCAGTCAGTCCGCATCATCCTACAACTGGGAGAGGGTGTGAGCCGCCGCTCTCTCTCTTCCCCTTTCCTGCACCAACCTGTCCGGTCACCATATGGGGTCCATAATCACAAATGTGTACTACAAATTTCCCCTTCCTATCGAACTTTTTTTTAGCCCCAGAGTTCTGCCTTGTTCTCACCCAAGACCCTCAGCCATACCCTCCACAGCCCTGCAACCAAATGAATCCAGTTTATGTAATGTATGAGATATGCCTCACTTTTGTTGACCTTTTTGTTTTCTCTTTTTTTTTCTTTTTTTATATATATATATGACTTAATATTTACAGTAGTGTAATTTGCTGTTAAAATAATATTAAGCATTAATTGTAGTTTCTATTGGTAACAAGAAATTTAAAATCCATCAATCAGTTTTCGGGTGATAGTCGTTTAAAGTGCCGGTCCCCATATGGGGCCACATTGCTAATTTCGTTACACTTCTGGAACATTACCTGATCAGGGTTAAGACCGTTCGACCCATGTGTTTGTCATTATTAAGACCTTACGTGCCATTTAGTTGTCATTTTTATCATGACTAGCAACAGAGAGATACAAACAAATAATACACTTCATGCGATAATAAGTACAGCTCATGTAGTAGCGCATATTGTTTGTTTTTATAACTTAAAATATAATACCAAAGTTACGAGTAAAGCCTAGGAAGTGTAATCTATAATTGATTCTGATTATACAAGATGGTGTGGCATATATTGCAAGAGTGTAAACGGAGTCATGAATTCCATCGGGCCTTATAATATGCTTGATATTATAGTATTGTTAATTCTCAATTGTCCCTTGTTATTTTCGTACACACATGGACACAAACGTTCGTATATGAATTCACACATAGGCACACAATCACCCACACAAACCCTCACACACACTAACACGTACAAATCTCTTGCGCACACATGCACAGACACAGGTTCTTTCATGTATATGTATAATGGCACACACACACACACACACATACACACACATCTGGTATCTGTTATAGAGACCGCCACCTGTAAGGCACGTGGCACCGGTTAGCATGTCGCCCATAGGTAATTTGTTTAGGGTTTATTTCCCCAGATGGGTTGCCTGCCAAGGCTATCGAGTCCCATCCAGATCAAGCACTATGTTTTAAAATTTACCTAGTATAGAAAGAATTATGGACCAAGTTATAGAGACCTAATGTGAAAATCCGTAACAGATGAAAATGACTCATTAAAGGATAAATTAGAGTTGCATACTTTGCATTTTTAATCTGGTCCCAAGCTCAAAATTTACTAGCTTTTCGTATACATTTTAGTCAAGCAATTATTAGTCCTAGATTATAGTATAACTATAATTAGCTTCATTAATTTATAGAGCAATTTGAATAATGTAAGCCTTTATTAGACTTGCCCTGAATATTAAGTTATAACATCCATATTATATAGTATATACACAATGCTCTCTCTCTCTCTCTCTATATATATATATATATATATATATATATTCTGACATACGGAGCCCTGTATGTTAATTTAAGAGTTAGAATTAGAGTTCAAGGAGCCAAACTACCCAAGTGGTGAAGCAGACTAGCGAGCGAACGAGCGAGTGGGCAAACCATCTCGCCCCATACCAGCTCGCCCCATACCTCGATGACCGATGCTATGACGTATGATCGACGCCAGGAGCTGTGAGTGGACGACACACCTGTTATGTGATTCGAGGAGCTATGATTGGAGCGCGCACCATCACTCGCCTCCTGATTCGTTCCTACACCATCATTGTTTGGTATATAAGACCCGAGTTGTGGGCATTCATATCAGTCTCATTTGGAGTTGGGGAAGGTGAACTTGCAGCTGGAGGAAGACGGGGTGAAGTATTATAATGGGATTGTGACTGTCAGTCAGATTATATAAATGTGTGTTAAGTGTGTTCGGTGTAAACACTTATGTTATGTTGGTTAGTGAGATATGTGATTGGGAATTAACGTTAACGCTACTATTATGTGTTTAACTATTTAATTGGGAATTAACGTGAACGCTACTATTATGTGTTTAACTATTTAATTGTGAATTAACGTGAACACTACTATTATGTGTTTAACTATTTAATTGGGAATTAACGTGAACGCTACTATTATGTGTTTAACTATTTGATTGCGAATTAACGTTAACGCTACTATTTATGTACTTAACTATTTTATTGGGAATTAACGTTAACGCTATTATTATGTACTTAACTATTTTAGTTGACTAACTTGTGGACTAAAGCAACTCTTTAAGTAATTGGGTTATGATGAAAGTAATACTATTGTTTTATATTAATACTTACGAGTTCTTTCATTTTCTTTGAATTAAGCTTACATTGCTTAATGGTGCTTAGTACGGTGATGCTATTGTCTCGTATTAGTAATATCGCCTTAGACTAACATGGCTGTGTTAATATTACTTCTAGTGATTTCCTAAGCTGAAGAAAATTCTTTTGCTTCAAAATATTATATTTTGCTTTTCATATTATTTGAGTGAGACCTGAATCGAATCTATGAAACGATCCTGTAACTTTATTTACTCATAATCAAACCTCAATGTTACGTGGTTAAGAAATACATTTAACTAATTATTAAATATATATCTAACTTTCTATGTGACTTTGATATTACTCCTGATGATAATAATAATAGAATACTATTAACGTAAGACGAACCAAGAATAATTACATTTAATATAAATAAAAGGACATAGAAGAAAACTATCTATTCATTTCAAAAAGGGTAAGAGACAGAAATATTCTTACTTTAATATTTATCTTTCAAGACTTTTTATAAAATTAATAGTCCTTCTTTAGCTATAACTTATTCGGTTCATAACCATAGCCTACTAAGCTTCGGTTAAATAACAATTCTTTATAAATACTACATGACTTTAATTAGTTTCAGTATTTTTCATAAGTAAAGAGTATCAGTCAATAAAGGATACCAAGTCCTAAGATCCAAAAGGAAAGGAAGCAACAACAGTAAATTATTTTATTAGATTTTACTTTTGTTTTGCCTTCAGCTGACTGATACCTTAATATATATCTCTGTGCTATCTAGATTCATCAAGTTAACCACTTGAGGATCAAGATACGTAACAGAAGAGTGGCGACCTTGCCAGGATTCGTTTCATACAGTTTCACTCAGTTTCATTAACGTTTCACTACTTAACAATCAAATATTAATCATGCCTCAACTAATTAATAACGAAGATGCTCGAGTTTTCATAGAATCAGAACCCACATCCCCTGATATTGACTGTCTGTCAAAATCTGAACTGAAAGTGCTTGCCTCACATCTCCAATTATCTGTCTCAAACATGTCTAAAGTAGAGGTGGCTCAGACCATAAAAACCCACCTGTTCCCTGTAGAAGGCGGGGAGTGTGACGGAGCAGTTGGTGGGATCCCGAGTAAACCTAGCCAACTTGATGTACAATTGCCACATGGTTTGACCGGTGATCAAATATTCGAACTAGAACAAGCCAAACTAAAAATAGAACTAGCCAGAATAAAAGCAAATACCGAACAAGCAAACGCAAGTATAGAACTAGCCAGAATAAAGACCGAACATTATCAATATCAATATCAAACGGCTCAACTAAATGTCAATACAAATGCTCCTGTAATTGCTCCCCCTCTGGGATTGACTATGACTAGTGTCATTCCACCTTTCACTGAGGATAATGTGCAGGATTTCTTTGTTTTGTTTGAGGAAGTTGCTGGAGGTATGAAGTGGACAAGAGATCAATGGCCTTTTATGTTACAAACTGTTTTGACAGGGCAGGCTCGAGCCACGTATTTGTCAGAAGTAGCCGAAGTTAGGCAGGATTATGACAATCTCAAAGAAGCTATCCTAAAAACCTATCAATTGCAGCCTGAGGCTTACAGGCAATCTTTCCGTAAAAACCAGAAGAAAGTAGAAGAAACCCATAAGGTATTTGCCAGGACCATGACTAAAACTTTCAATCATTGGGTCAAGAGTAAGAAAGTCACAAGCTACAACGATCTGAAGGAGTTGGTCCTGTTAGAAAATTTCCTATGGAAAATTGATTCTTCTGTATCCTATCACTTAAAGGGGAAAAAGGTAGATTGTCTTGCCGACGCCGCTGACATGGCTGACACATACGTGCTCAACAACAAATTTCGTGGAAAGAAGCCCTACGATAATTCTAGCTCTAATTTTAAGTATCTCAATCACAAATCTGACCGACCCAGTCACAAGCCTATAACGTCTTCCCCAGCTAGCCAAAATAGAAATGTTCCCCCAACTAAAAATGCGACTCAGGGCAATGGTAACAGAGGTGGGCCCCAAACTAATAGTAATGCTCAAAGAGGGAACTTTCCCGTATCCCCTAAAGTATGTACTTTTTGTGGCATGAGAGGCCACCTAGCTTATCAGTGCTGGGCCAAGGAAAAACCGAGAGATCGGGGCAGACCGTTGCCGCCGTATCTCAAATTCCATGTGTGCCTTTAATGCAGGGCTCCCGACAGAAGGAGTACCTAGCACCAAATGTTCCTTTAATGCAGGACTCCCGACAGAAGGAGTACCTAGCACCAAAAGTTCCTTTAATGCAGGACTCTCGACAGAAGGAGTACCTAGCAGCTAACGTAAATCATCTAGACAGGGGTGTAGTAGCATGTGTGGTGCAACCCACAAGGGTTAAACCAATAATAATTTCACCATCAGTGCAGGACAGTTACCGTCCCTTTATTTCATCTGGCAACGTGAGATTAAATGGTTGCATGCATGAGGTAAAAATTCTGAGAGACACAGGTTCTACTAGCACCCTCATGGTGAATCCTTACACTGAGTGCCCACCTGGCGAACCAGTTGTAATGAGAGGTGCTGGAGGCCAGTTTTATGCATACTTGGTAAAAGGCGAAATTGAATGTGAGTTACTACAGGGTGAGGCCACCATAGCTTTGTGTAGGTCCCAAGATATCCCTGTGCCTGGGGTAACACTCCTTTTGGGGAATGATGTAGCAGGTGAGAAGGTCCGACCAGACCCCATTTTGTCACTTTCCCCTGTTAACGAGCCACTAACCGGTGAGCTCGACAAGGAGTTGCCAACTGTTTTCCCTGTGTGTGCTGACAAACGTTCAATGTCTCAAGTAGCAGTTCCCTCAGACAGAAATGTACCGAATGTAAGAGTTGATGAAAGGGATGATGAGAGTGTGAATGATGCTCCAACTGTGCCTGATGATGTGACTGAGGTGGATTTATCTGACACCTTTATGGCTCATCTTGACCCTAACGATGACCATGAAACCCCTCCAAATTGTCCTAGTGGCCTGGTAGAGCTACAGAGAGATGATCGTGAATGCAAGGAGTTAGCTGCCAGGTCCGTGAGTGAAGAGGAATGTGAGAAGGAGGGTGGTGAATGTTTCTACCTCAAAGGAGGAGTATTGTGGCGAAGATGGAGACCGCCACACAGACCAATCGATGACGGGGCTTGGGACGTCCATCAAGTAGTAGTCCCCAAACCTTGTCGTAAAGATATCATGGAAATGGCACATTGTATACCATTGGCAGGACACCTAGGTGTGAGAAAAACTCTAGACAGAATCAGATCCCACTTTTACTGGCCAGGAATGCGTGCAGATGTAGTGGAGTGTTGTAGAGTGTGTCACACTTGCCAGATGACCGGAAAACCCAATCAGAAGGTGCCTGTACATCCTCTGGTGCCCTTGCCCGTTTTCGAGAATCCTTTTACTCAGGTGGTAGTGGACATTGTAGGCCCATTGCCTAAGACTTCCCAAGGTAACATTTATTTATTAACTATCATGGACATGGCAACTCGCTACCCAGAGGCTATACCCTTACGGACTACCTCTGCTCCAACTGTAATCAAGGAACTGCTCAAATTTTTCACCAGAATGGGTTTCCCCCATGAGGTGCAAAGTGATCAAGGAACTAATTTTACCTCTAACATTTTCCAGCAGTCTCTGAAGGAGTTGGGTATCGAGCATGTAAAGTCTAGCACCTACCACCCAGAGAGTCGAGGGGTTCTCGAACGATATCATCAGACATTAAAGGGAATGTTACGTAAGTATTGTACAGAGACCGGAGTTGAGTGGGATAAGGGGGTACCTTTTCTTTTATTTGCTACTCGTGAGGTTCCAACTGAATCCCTGGGTTTTTCCCCTAATGAGCTAGTTTTTGGCCAACCTTTATCTGCCAAGTTCAGGGGCCCATATAAGATAATTCGGAGGGTGAGCATTACCGATTATCTAGTAACTACCCCAGACAGGAGAAAGCCCACGCAAGTATTCCATATAAATATGTTGAAGCCCTACCATAGGTCCCCTGATTCCTCTCCTCCAGATTCTCCCACTGTGGCAGTGAATTAAAGAGTTAGAATTAGAGTTCAAGGAGCCAAACTACCCAAGTGGTGAAGCAGACTAGCGAGCGAACGAGCGAGTGGGCAAACCATCTCGCCCCATACCAGCTCGCCCCATACCTCGATGACCGATGCTATGACGTATGATCGACGCCAGGAGCTGTGAGTGGACGACACACCTGTTATGTGATTCGAGGAGCTATGATTGGAGCGCGCACCATCACTCGCCTCCTGATTCGTTCCTACACCATCATTGTTTGGTATATAAGACCCGAGTTGTGGGCATTCAAATCAGTCTCATTTGGAGTTGGGGAAGGTGAACTTGCAGCTGGAGGAAGACGGGGTGAAGTATTATAATGGGATTGTGACTGTCAGTCAGATTATATAAATGTGTGTTAAGTGTGTTCGGTGTAAACACTTATGTTATGTTGGTTAGTGAGATATGTGATTGGGAATTAACGTTAACGCTACTATTATGTGTTTAACTATTTAATTGGGAATTAACGTGAACGCTACTATTATGTGTTTAACTATTTAATTGTGAATTAACGTGAACACTACTATTATGTGTTTAACTATTTAATTGGGAATTAACGTGAACGCTACTATTATGTGTTTAACTATTTGATTGCGAATTAACGTTAACGCTACTATTTATGTACTTAACTATTTTATTGGGAATTAACGTTAACGCTATTATTATGTACTTAACTATTTTAGTTGACTAACTTGTGGACTAAAGCAACTCTTTAAGTAATTGGGTTATGATGAAAGTAATACTATTGTTTTATATTAATACTTACGAGTTCTTTCATTTTCTTTGAATTAAGCTTACATTGCTTAATGGTGCTTAGTACGGTGATGCTATTGTCTCGTATTAGTAATATCGCCTTAGACTAACATGGCTGTGTTAATATTACTTCTAGTGATTTCCTAAGCTGAAGAAAATTCTTTTGCTTCAAAATATTATATTTTGCTTTTCATATTATTTGAGTGAGACCTGAATCGAATCTATGAAACGATCCTGTAACTTTATTTACTCATAATCAAACCTCAATGTTACGTGGTTAAGAAATACATTTAACTAATTATTAAATATATATCTAACTTTTTATGTGACTTTGATATTACTCCTGATGATAATAATAATATAATACTATTAACGTAAGACGAACCAAGAATAATTACATTTAATATAAATAAAAGGACATAGAAGAAAACTATCTATTCATTTCAAAAAGGGTAAGAGACAGAAATATTCTTACTTTAATATTTATCTTTCAAGACTTTTTATAAAATTAATAGTCCTTCTTTAGCTATAACTTATTCGGTTCATAACCATAGCCTACTAAGCTTCGGTTAAATAATAATTCTTTATAAATACTACATGACTTTAATTAGTTTCAGTATTTTTCATAAGTAAAGAGTATCAGTCAATAAAGGATACCAAGTCCTAAGATCCAAAAGGAAAGGAAGCAACAACAGTAAATTATTTTATTAGATTTTACTTTTGTTTTGCCTTCAGCTGACTGATACCTTAATATATATCTCTGTGCTATCTAGATTCATCAAGTTAACCACTTGAGGATCAAGATACGTAACAATATATACATACTGTATATATTTCTGTCTCTATATATTTCTATCTACCTATCTATACTGTATATGTATATACCTATTTACCTAGCTACCTATCTATCTATGCATCTAGGTATGTCAATATATAGTTAACTGTATCTACCTATATAATAATCTCTCCATCCAGCACACTCCAGAAAGGGTTAATGTGTATCAGTTATTTTCCCGAGAGACTAACGGAAGACAAGGTGTGAGAATCTCAGGTGTGGCCGGAAGACTAATTAACCGGGATTTCTTAGAAGGTGTGAAAAGGGAAGCAAGGGGGAAGGGTTTATTAGGCCTGATTTACCGGGTGTTTGTTTTAATGGGTGTCTGAGCGTTGTATTCATTTAGTTTATCATGTGCTCGTTTAATATTGGTTTCAATTTTATCCCTAAGTGTTCTCTCTCTCTCTCTCTCTCTCTCTCTCTCTCTCTCTCTCTCTCTCTCTCTCTCTCTCTCTCTCTCTCTCTCTCTCTGGAATAGATTACCAAAGGAGGTGGTCGAGTCGACAGTAATTCAATTGATACGTTTAAGAAGAGACTGGACGATCATCTGTTGGAGATTCGTACTATGAATGAATCAGTAGGTATGCGTAACTTCCCTGGCAAACTAATGTTTGTTTATACTCTATAAACACTTTCTTTGTGGCTATTTCCTGACCCAGAAAGATACACTTCATCCTATTTTCCGGTACGGCTTTACAGGCAGTGGATGGGGAGAGAGCATTCTGTCAGTATGTTTCGTCAGTATGTTTCTGTCTGATCGTGTGAGTCAGCTTATCTGTCTGATCGTGTGTCTCTTCTCATTTGTCTGTTTGTGTTCTGTAAATCTGTTCATTTGTCTGTCTGTATCTGGCTGTCTGCCTGTGTCTGTTCATTTGTCTGTCTGTATTTGACTGTCTGTTCTTGTGTTTGTCTGTTTCTCTGTCTGCCTATGTGTTTGTTAGTATGTCTGTCTGTATTTGGCTGTCTGTTACTCTGTTTGTCTGTTTTTCTATCTGCCTATGTCTGTCGGGATATTTTTCTATAAAAAACTTCAAAAATGTAGCTTGAATGGGGTTTGGGGGTATTATATATAGTTTTAAAGTAGGCTGAAAAGATAGTTTCGTTAGCCTAAGGGACACACTAAAATACATTGCTCGAAAAAAGCAAAAACAAGCAAAATCCTCAATATTAATTAGATAAAATATGAAAATCAACAAGATGTCGCAATATCAAAATGTCAACCTTTTTGTTATTATACTATATCCATATTACTCCTTCCTTAACCCCTTGAAGATTATGACACTTTTAACAGCTTAATCTGTCTGTCATTACACGATGTTATACATTTTATGAAGGATTTGTGCGAGTTATAGGGTAAATACTGGCCCAATCAACCCTCTGACTTCTATATACCCTTCCTATTGTAAACATAACCGTCTAATGATAGCCAGAAAATATAATATTAATGTGTTCTGAAAAGCTGAGAGTTAATAATCCATTGTTTCTTCTCTGAAGACGTATGTATGTATATACTCAGGCACAATACCCCATAGCTGGGGATGACTGACTCGAGACATAGCCCGAACAGAAACAACATTTACAGTTCCAATTCTTAGGGTCCGGGATCACTTTTGCGTTCCCTTGCCCATTTTTCTGTCTCGTCTAGTAGGTTAATTTATGAAGGGGAAGAGGATTCCTAGTATCCCGCACCCGAAGTAGAAAAAGTAGTACAGGAAAAGAGACAGACAGGAACGGCTAAGGTTGGGTAAAGGATGCCAAGCCTCACTGTGGACAGGACCATCCCCCTGCTCTGAAGGCTTATTGCCATATATTACTGTCTATCAACCACCTATTAAGGGGAGATTTACGCTTGAGTTTTTGTTTTTCTGGACCCCTTTCTCCCTCATGTTTAGCCCCATTGCTTTTTGAGATTTTATGGCATTCCCCCCATTAGTTTGGCGATTTGAAGAGCTTTCACCCCCTTTCTGTCAGTGTTAAGACCTTTCGTGCCACTTAGGTGTCAACTTTTTCCTGGAGAGCGATAGTGAGCCTATAATTTAGGAGGAACAGGCCTTGCCGGGACATTTTTCTACCGACAAATGTACAAATCAATCTCGAAAGGGGATATAGGGGGTATGTAACCTAAAGCTTGATGGAGGTTTATTAGGGAACAAACTAAATATCTCCCCGTAAGCCAATCATATCTCAATAGGTGCGTTCAAAGCAGCCGCATGTTCGATGTGTGTTGACCGATTCGTTTGATTGCTGGCTAGATCTTAGATATACCGGACAATTAACTAAGCAAGTACCTGTATCATAATTCAAACCACTTATCACACGAATGGAACACAAACTCCCATCCGTGAATGTGTCTATTATCTTTTCATTATCTTGTATATCTTGATTATCTCTATATCTTAATTACCCTTTATCTCTCAATTACCCTTTATCTCTTTTATCTCTATTACCCTTTAGCTCTCAATTATCTCTCAATTAACCTTTATCTTTCAATTATCTCTCAATTACCCTTTATCTCTCAATTACCCTTTTTCTCTTAATTATCTCTCAATTATCCTTTATCTCTTAATTATCTCTCAATTACCCTTTATCTCTCAATTATCCTTTATCTCTCAGTTACCTTTTTCTGATCATACCAATAATATTGCTACCCCACGACATTTTTTCACTTAGGGCCGGATCTTCTTTTCGAATCTCCTTCTCCCTCATGTTTAGCCCCATTAGTTTTGACATTATAAGACGTTCGCCCCGTTAGTTAGGTGATTTTTAGACATTTCGCCCAATTTCTGTCAAATTTATGACCTTGCATGTCATTTAGGTGTCGATATTTTCATGACGAACAATAGCAGCCTTCGGCCGGGATAATTTTTGGATCGAAAAAAATACAAATTTATATCAAAGGGGGTCTTCGGGATATTTTTATTAGAGCTTGATAGGGGTCTAGGAAGAAAACTGAAAATATCCCCTTAAGCCAAAAATCTTTACCACTAACCTCCATAACTCAATAATATCTACTGGAGTAATCAAGGAAATATATTTACCAGTTGGGAAGAGTCAGCCAAGGAATAGGTTTGAATATTTGCAGCCCATTTTCTCTAGCCCTTTTTGAATGACTGAAGTAAGGGGTTAGGATTTTTGGCCAACTGATAATGAATGGATTATATACCCCGTAAAGAAAATGTAAATAAAATGTAAAGTAAATGTAAACAAAATTTAAACAAAATGTAAGGAAAATGTAAAGAAAATATAAAGAAAAAGTGCCTTCCCTTCTGCAGTAGATTTGTTGATATGTGAAGGTAGAATATAAACATCCAATAACTACCCTTTCTTTCATTATCGTTACAAAATAAGTATGACCGAATATCTTTACTTAATCCATTCAGTACCGGCGACGTGCTTTTCATTATTTTCTGGCAACTATTAGACGACCTTATTCGTCTTAGGAAGGGCGTCTACTAGTTTAAAAGGCTACAGACTATCTGAAATATTCCTTTTAGCTTCCGAATGTCTTTACTTAAGCGGAGATTTTAAGTTTGCTATCTAGGCCTCCGTGAAGCTTTTAGGGGGTGTCTTTCTAAGTTTGATAGAGGTCTAGGGAGCAAACTAGAAACAATATATAATTACAAGAACATTAAAAGATAATTGTGTACAATTTTCGGTAGAAAAATTTCTCAGCCGAAGGCTGGTTCTTCTTTAATTACTGGCTCGCTATCGCTCGCCATGAAATAATCGACACCTAATTATCATGAAATGTCTCAATATTGACAGAAATGGGGTGAAACGTCTTAACATCACAAAATTACCAGGGTAAACGTCTTAAAATGTCAAAACTAATGGGGCTAAACATGAGGGAGATTGGGGTCCAGAATAAAAAAAAAAATCTTAAGTGAGAATCTCCCGTCAACGATTTTCACAGTCCACCATTTAAGTTGTGTCATTAATATATACTCGTCTATACACTTTGACCAGCACACGTGTCTAGCAATCATAATATCCAGTGCTTACTGGCCTAAATATCCACTTACTAATTTTCACCTATGCATTAAGGGGAGATATTTGGGTTTTATGGACCCCTTTCTTCCTCATGTTAGCCTTATTAGTTTTGACATTTTAAGATGTTTGCTCCATTAGTTTAGCGATTATAAGACCATTCGCCACAGCTCTTTGTCAATATTAAGACTTTCCGTTCCATTTAGGTGTTGATTTTTTTCATAGCGAGCGAAAGCGAGCCTGCAAATTTAGTAGGAACCGGTCTTTGGCTGGGACATTTTTCTACCGAAAAATTTAGAACTTGATAGGGAGCAAACTAGAAGAACATAATATTATATACTAACAAAAACATTAAAAGAACTAAACAAAATATCCTCCCCTTAACTCACCTACTTTCCAAACCCATCTACCTGCTCAACCCACCCATCTTCCTTTCCCCCTAGTCACACAACCCACCTAATTCTCATCCTAACAACCCACCACCTTCTCAATTCACCCATGCACACCCAACCCATTTATTTTCCATCCCATCTTTCATACCAACCAACCTAGCACACCTACCTTACTTACCTTCCACTATGTTCACCTACATTCAATCTTACCCTTCTACTATTAATTATACCAACCCACCTACCCATGTAACCCACCCCTTTTCCTATCCCACCTAACATAACTCACCAAGCACACCCAGCCCACCTACCTACTATCCTACCCACCTACATGTGTACATTCAATCTTACCCACGTAGTTCCATTGTACCCACCATTTTCAAACTTAACCATTACCTAGCGGTATCCATTCAACTAATGTGTATAGTCAGCATACCGACCAATATCCCCAATCTTTTTTTTCTTCTATATGCATGAATGAGATAAAAAGGCAAAGCTGCCTGTAACAAGTATCCCCCAAGGTTGAAAGAGTTATAGACAGCCAATATCAAGGTACGTTAGAGGTAATTTAGATGTATTGGAGAGAAGTGTGGTGTGCTTGTTAAATGTAGTAAAATGAATAGGAGGAGGTGTGACCTAACAAACATAAAGTTAGGATATGACCTTTGACCATGACTGCATCATCTAGCCATCAAATCAACATACCCACTAAATCTACCAACCCACCTACACCCTACCCACCTATCTCATAATTATGCCACACACCAAAGCCACCCACCTGCCCTCACCTCCATCAACATACCCACTAAATCTACCAACCCACCTACACCCTACCCACCTATCTCATATGCCACAAACCAAAGCCCCCCCACCTGCCCCCCCCCCCCCCCTCCACCAACCAGGGTCGGCTGGCTCTACCATGTATTTGCATTTATATAACGAACATAAATTTCATTGAGTCATTGATAGGGTTGTTGTAATCTCGTTGCTCTATTTAATAATGGTGTTTGTTTTTTACACTGTTATCTCTTTTGGCACTGCGTTCGATATCAGTGTCGGTGTGTCTTTTTCAGAAAATTAATGTTACTTTTATGTTTTATGTTGGTTTGTTGCATTTATGCTCGATTTCTTTGTTTAGTACTTCATTCTTTCGCTGAATTCCTGTGTTATTATTTTGTTGTTATAACCTCCCCCTACAAATGTGGCGGAGGTTTATGTTTTTCACTCCGAGTATTGTTTTTCCCTCCATTTGTCTGTCTGTTTATCTGTAGACAAGATATCTCAAAAAGTTATGAACCGCTATTCACAACATTTGGTGGGTAGATAGGATATACACCGAGGTAAAGTTATTCAATTCATAAGGCAATCAGTAGAGCGCATGCCTCCGTCAGCGTAGGCTTAGGTATACACTCTCCCTAGTGCCTCTAGAGTTTTTAGAGAACGATCGATACTTATTTACTTTAAATGATGTTGTAACACACATAATTGTGGACTTATTTTGAGGTAAAGTTGAAAATCTTGATTCCACCAGGAAGGGGGATTTGTTTTGCTAAACCGAGTGAGTTTTGTCGTCTCAGGAACCTTTGACGCACTTCTCCTAAACGGCTGCCTCCACAACATTGATCACTAAGACCAAATATGTTCGCAGAGCTACAATGAACAAAGTGAAATTGCCAGATTTCAACTACAGCTCCCATGAGTTGGTCGTTAAGATTTGTTTTGTCGTCTTCAGAACCTTTGACGCACTACTCATCCTAAACGGCTCACTTCACGACATTGAACACTACGCCCAAAGTTATTTGCAGAGCCAGAATAAACAAAGTGAACCTGTTGGATTTCCACATCACTCACTAAGTAGGTAATTTCGCTGCGTTTTGTCATCTCCGGAACCTTTGATGCACTACTCCTCCTCAACGCCTGCCTCCACTGCATTGAACACTATGACCAAAGTTGCCAAAATGAACAAATTGAATCTACCGGATTTCCGCTACCAACTGTGGTGGCTCTTGCAATGCGAGATTGTTTTTGTTTTCCGTCTCTGGAATCTTCAATGCATTACCTGTCCTAAACAGGTGCCTCCACGAAATTGAACACTAAGATCAATGTTACTTGCAGAGCTTAACCCTCCAGCCCCGGGGACTATAGCTCGCAACTGTGCTGCGGTACCGGGTGTTTTGACGATCTTTGGGCTAAGTTAACTCCTCTGTAATTCAATGAATATGACATGTAATGTTATGAATAAAAAAGAAAAATGTTCCACAAACCTTCCTCTGTAGAATGGCATTAAGTAGAGATCTCTAGCCCCTCTGGTTGCATAATGGTGAGCGCGGGAAGACGAGTGCTTTTCGGCGGCAAATTCTTCCCGCGTTCGGATGCGTCACCCCGGCCACGGCTACGACGCACCTAGCCGCTCGTTGCGCCAAAGTGTTTATCTCCCTTAGATGATTTTAGTGTTTGATATTGAGAATGTGATGTTTATTTGATATTTTTATAGTTATTTTGAGGCCAATTATATAAAGTATGTTTATTAGGGTATCACTGTCACTAATATTGCTCATTTTCACTCGATACCATACATTTTATTAGTAATTGGGGTAGGTTATTGTTATATTAGGCACTGATTATTAGTTATTACAGGTGTTTATTATACTTTGGCCATCAAGTATTGTGTCTTGTGTCACTTTCAGTTTGATAAATATGCTTTAGAGTGTCACTGTCACTGATAATGCTCATTTTCACTCGATACCGTACATTTTATTAGTAATTGAGGTAGGTTATTGTTATATTAGGCACTGATTATTCGTTATCACAGGTGTTTATTATACTTTGGCCATCAAATATTAGGTCTTGTGTCACTTTCACTTAGTTATATGCTTTGTATACGTTTTATATACAATTTATTGTGTCTTTTTTCACTGATTTATATATTTCTATAGGTTCTAATCATATGAATGTCACTTATTATATACACATGTGTCACTTTCACATATTATTATGGTGTAATTGTATTTGTATCAATTTTCTCATAATACATGACTTTTGTATAACAATAAATTGGTTTACTTCCACTTTTTTCCTATATATATATATATACTGTACATATTGTCCTTTTCTTTGTCACTTTCACTATGATTATTAGAACTGCTGCTTGGAGTGGTAATCAAAAAGCACCCTATAGCACAGAGTGCCACCTTGCACTCCACACACTCCATGGTGGACTTTTTACCTGACCTCGCCCTCAGCCTGCTGTTGTAGCAGACATGGCACAGCTTCTGCTGCGTTCTTCCTGATTCATTCTGAGGCAGGGAACCAAGCCTGTGCCTATTCATGTAATATGCACACTGCAAGCGGTCAGTAACGGCAGGCCCAGGATGTGCCACTGCCCTCTGTGGCGTACCATACTTCTCCAGGAGCTCCGTCAACACCTGCTTTTGGAACCTCCGCAGGCTATTGAACTTCATGGGTGTGTTCACATTCCGAAGCTTGTATATATTGTAGGCATTCAGAACTGACATGTCCACCATATGCACAAAGAACTTTTTGTACCATCTGCACGAGGTATGCAGGCAGTCAATGAAGCCTATCTGCATGTCGGACTTGTCCACCAGCCTCATGTTGATGTTGTAGTCCAGGACAGCATCGGGCTTGGTCACCCTGGCCTGGGTGCGGCAATCCACCTTGCCAGTCTCCACCATTTCACCCTTGTGGATGGTGCTCAGGAGGTTGACCTTCTGCTGGACGTGCCAGTGGATAGCCAGAATGGGCCCCGACTTCTTCCTGAACATATCACCTTTTTTGGTGTTTGGAGGGAAAGGTGGCATGCCCTTCCTTTTCCCTCGTACTGTGCCTACAGTCCCCGTCTTGCACTCATGCAGGTACTTTGAGAGAGTGGGGGACGTGTAGTAATTGTCCGTGTAGAGGACGTGATTCTTGTGAAAGTAGCGGTCCATCATGGCTTGCACCACTGCTCCGCCAAAGCAAATGAGGGGGTCCACAAGCACGTCCCCTTCCTTCCCGCTGTAGACCAGGAAGTCCAGGACATAGCCAGTTTGGCAGTCGCACAGCACAAAGAATTTTATGCCAAAGCGATGTCTTTTTGAGGGGATGTACTGCCGGAAGCTGAGTTTTCCCCGGAACAGCACAAGAGACTCATCAATGACGACCTTGCGGAAGGGCTTGAAGTAGGAGGTGAAGCGTTCTCGCATCATCTCGTACAACTTCCTAATCTTCCA
>CM064527.1:38132923-38302923 GCA_032716605.1 Paralithodes platypus | reverse complement strand
TGGAACTATGCATGAGGAAGAAAGGGGTGGGGTATAAATCAATCACTTACTCCATGACTGTAAGAACAGAACATTAACATCCATACATATTACACAGCCGATACCTTACAATAATTTGTTGTTGTTTGTGTGTAGGTGTGTTCTTCTTCTTTGTTATGCATGCATGGAATCGTCTACCATGTATAGTTTACATTAATACATGCCTGTATATATGAAGCTTTTATTTCCCCGACACATTGGAATTCATGTATGTATGTATGTATGTATAATGTATGTACTCAGGCACATTACCCATAGCTGGGGGGGGGGGGGGGGCTTACTCTAGACAAAGCCCGAACAGAAACAACAAAACTCACACACATCTAGGTCGTCCACAATTCATACCTTGTAATTATATATTCATGCTTTGTTAATATATTCAGGATTATTGGGTTAACATAGGGTATGATATCCTCCTGGTCCCATATAACCCCTAGTTCCATAAACAGCCACCTCATTTACATACAGACCAATAATTGTAGCGGACCATCACTCTTCATTATGGCCTCTGCTGTCACCACATAGTGTAATATTATCACTTGGGGGGGGGTGGAGGGGGGGGGGGAGGAGTAGAGAGTTGGTGGAGGGGTGGAAAGGTGAGGAAGGGGTGGAGAAGTGGTGGAGGGGTGGAGAAGTGGGGGCAGAGGTGGAGAAGTTGGGGGAAGGGGTGGAATGGTGGTGGAGGGGTGGAGAGGTGGGGGGCAGGGGTGGAGAGATGGTGGAGAGGTGGGGGACGGGTGGAGAGGTGGGGGGCAGGGGTGGAGAGGTGCGGATTTTTGTTTAGTAGGAAAATGCCCTGGCTAAAGGCCAAGTTTTCTTAAATTACATAATCGTTATCGCTCGCCAAGAAAGAATCGACGCCTAAATGGCATGAAAGTATTTAAACTTTAATAGATATCGGGCATAAGCTCTTAAAATAGCCAAACTAACCAATCAAACATCAATTATCGATTCGGAATTGCACAATCAAATAGAGATAAGTAATAATAAAAATGCTGTAATTCTTGGTGATTTTAATTTGCCAACGACTAAATGGGGCGAACCCATAACGTCACACACAGGACAAGATCTCTATACAAATTTACTGAAAAGTTCACTATATCAGCTTGTCAACTCCCCCACGCGTGGCAACAATATTCTTGATCTTATCCTCACAATGCAAGATGATTTAGTAAACCAAGACGTGGTAGGCGATGAATTTAGTTCAAACGATCACCGCTCAATAACCTTCAACATGAACATTGATAGCGTCAAACCAAACGAAAGCCAGGATAAAGTACTAAATTTCAGAAAGGCTGACTTTCACAAGCTGACAAACATCCTCAATTCCACCAACTGGAATTTCATAAACCAGCAAACCGCTATAGAGAAAATTAGGGAAACATTCTCCAAAAAATATATAATAATGCTGTAGAATCTTGCATACCAGTCCAAAGCAGACGTTCAAATCGAAATAATAAACTTAAATGGTGGAACAAGGAAATCAAAGATTATCTAGCAGCAAAGAAACTCGCCCATGAAGCATTCTACCAAGCCAAATGTCAAAATCAATGGGAAAATGTCACCAATTTTTGTCGCAAAGCACAACAATTCATTAAACAGAGCAAAAAAAAGGTATGAACAACATATTGCGAATTTAAGTAAGTCAAATCCAAAAAAGTTGTATAGCTATATCAGAAGTAAAACAGTAGTTACCTCGACAATTGGCCCATTAGTTATCGAAAAAGGGGAACAAATTGATGATGTAAAAACTCATATGAGTGACATTCTCAATAACTTTTTTACATCAGTGTTTACTGAGGAAGACATTAACTCTGTTCCTCATATTCCTCCAGTTCACATTAACAACTGCAATGCCCTATGCAACTTTGAAATTATGAACGCAGATATCTCCGATGCAATACTAAAACTAAAACCCAACAAATTCCCTGGAACCACATTGGCAGTAAAAATGAAAGTGCAAACTATTCGATTAACGGAATTCAACTAAGGAACGTAAATATAAAAACAGACCTTTGGAGTAACTATAGCAAGTAATTTAATACCTTATCAACAAGTCGCTGAAGTTGTAAACAAAGCAAATACAATTATTGGCTTCATTGGGAGATCTTTTGAAAATACAGTAGATCCGAAAACGTTATACGCACTTTATATAATTCATTAGTTCGTCCGCATTTGGAATATTCTGTCCAGTTTTGGTCGCCGTACTATGTGAAAGACATTGAAAAACTAGAGAGAGTGCAACAGAGAGTAACTAAAATGATTCCCCGACTATGAAACAACCAATATGAGGACTGACTTAAAGAGTTAAACCTATTTACTTTTCCAAACCAAGTTTTAAAAACTATCAAAGGCCATGACAACATGGATGCAAGTAAGTATTTCACACTAGATAACTCAAATTACGCAAGACATAATGGTTACAAAATTGTAGGAAAGGCATTTCATTCACACGAAGCGAAGCACTTCTTTTTCAACAGAGTGGTCAACTTGTGGAATAAATTGCCTAGAAGCGTTGTAGAGTGCCATGCAGTCCAAACATTCAAATATCGACTTGACAAATATCTTGCCATGAACCCGGGACTGACTGCGTTTGTGCCCGAGTAATAAGACCATTTTAGTATTGTACATAGTAATATAATTTAGTTTCTCTGACCACAGTTATTATAGAGATGAAGACCTTCAGTTGATTTTGTTTAAGCAGCTTAGTAAGGACCAGTAGGTACGCTGTTGCTTGCTTTCCTATGTATTCCTTTGTATAAAATCTCAACATTAAAAGGCTAACCATGAGGGAGAAGGGGATTCAGAAAAAATACCCCCGTAATATCTCGTACCCTCCATTATGTAAATGTTAAACTATTTGTTCTAGTCTTGTAGTTTCTATATAATTCTATCGTTTTTTGGTAGCTCACTTATTCCCTTTCCTTGTTTCTTATGTCCTTTATTAAGGTAAGGGGGCACTATTTTATCTCACTTTGGTAGCTTAAAATCTTATTATCTTCATGAACTCCTTATTGCTTTCATTCAGTTTATTATATTTTCTTATATCAGTGGCACATCATCATTTCACGGTGATTATATATATATACAGTACAGTATATATATATATATATATGTATATACCGGTATATATATATATATATATATATATATATATATACTATATATATAAGGGTGCATGCCTATCAATCTTACCTGCCTATCTGTCCATTCCCCCAAGTCACCTGTAATCAGACCCAACGTACACCAGCTCAGACACCGGACATTCACTTTATTACTTGCAACCAACTTCCTTCTCTCCTATCTCTCTCTCTCTCTCTCTCTCTCTCTCTCTCTCTCACTCTCTCTCTCTCTCTCTCTCTCTCTCTCTCTCTCTCTCTCTCTCTCTCTCTCTCTCTCTCTCTCTCTCTCTCTCTCTCTCTCTCTCTCTCTCTCTCTCTCTCTCTCTCTCTCTCTCTCTCTCTCTCTCTCTCTCTCTCTCTCTCTTTATTTATGTAAGTGCACTCCAATAATCATCAGTTTTGTCATATGCTTAGCCGTGGACTAAAATACCAACGCACTCATTATGAATTATTTATCGAATCCAATTGAGACAGTACATACAACATACAATGGTTTAGCGTCATTTTTCCATGACATGCATTGTAACGGCTCAGACGGGGTTGCCTTTCACTAGTTGGAGTGTACTGTAGTACAATAAAGGCCCGGCACAGCACTGCCCCACCAATTCATCACTGTGGCTGATGTTGGTATATTGCTAACCGTGCCTCAGCAAGACTCAACAGAGTCCCCCTGCAGCACTTGCACCTGCAGTATCTGCAACCACACCAACCTTAACAGTTTTCAAAAAGACAGTACCATAACAAGACTCTACTATATATAAGGCAATTTGGACTATAGAACAATAAAGTCCTGCCCCAACACTGCTCCATCATGCAAACACTGTTGGCAACACAGGTGTGGTGCCAAACAGCGCCCAGGTAAGACTCAGTCCCCTGTGGCACCTATCCGCACCCCACCAGCCACGGCAATGCCATACCAAGACAGTGCTAAGAAGTAGACTTATTGCATAATAATGGCTGTTGGTCCACAAGTCTATCGCCATCCCCCTATTAGTCGCCTTGTACAGTACGACACGCAGTAGGATGCGTGAGGCATATTTATTTTCCTCCACCATTAGATGAATTGCGAAGCCAACTCCATGTTTGCTCAGAGCGGAGTTACATTAAACGAACCCGACGTCGACCATTGACAGTGTTCGAAAGTCCGGATACATGATGATAAAAGACCGTTTATCCAAATATACCGGACCCTTAAAGGTGAGAATCCGACTACGATCAACCACATCTCTTCCCTACGGTAATTTGTGAGGCTCATTTGTTCTCCAGTATTGTTGGTGTGTTCTGTGGCTGTGGACACTTGTTTCTTGTTCTATACTTTTGTATCGCTGTGTTTGCGCTTTGGTGGTGCTCCAAAATTCACTGTATTGTCTTTCTGGATAGTTTACTGTGATCGTGTTCGTTTGTTCTCGCCATTACTGTTAGTTCAGCTGTGTTGAGTTTTGTTATTTTGTTCCTTGTTCTTTTGTCGTTTTTTTATGTGTATTTTTTTGTTCATATGTTTTAGTCAATTTTATTTCTTGTTTGTATGCAGTGTTCTTTGTTAATTTGTTCTATCCAACTGGTTTGGTTTTATCATCTTTGGTGTTATCATCTGTATTACTGTGTCTGTGTGTTTGTGTGTTTCGGTGTTGTTATTGTTTATGTCATTGTCCTGCTGGCTTGCTCCCAGTGCCACTTGATCTCTCCTATTGTTATAAACCAGTTGAGCACCATGACGTCGTATAGGTAGATTACAAACTAAAGAAAAACGTCTAATGGTAACCAGAATATGATTCCATTTACGTAATGGTGATGAAGGGGTTAAAGTGGATTTTTCTTGGCCTTGTATTCTTCGTCATTGTTATTGTTGTTGTTTTTATTTTTGTTGATCCCCAGGTCGTCTGGCCGAGCAGCCCAAAGGTCCCGAGCAGGGGCCAAGGTCATAACCGAGCGCCCCAACAAAACCCTCCCATCTTTACCACTAAAGAATGCCAAGAAGACCAAAGCCACTCCCAGGGCCCAGACAAGGGGCTGAGGAGACTGCAGAAACACCCTGGACACCGAAGCCCCTCCCAGGTGTAATGCCTGGATTGATGCAAAGTGTCTGTAACTGAATTAGATGCTGAAATCTGCTTGAGCTATCATGCCAAGCGGAGTACTTCTCTTGGTGTAGTGGCTAGAGCGCTCGCCTCCCACATGGCGGGCCCAAGATCGAATCTCAGCCGGGCCACGCCTAAAATCATTTGGGGGCAAATTTCCGCATCAGGCGCAATTCGGATGTGATTGTTAAAAAAAATTGTAAATTGTAATTGTGGGTCATTATAAAGTCGGCAAAACAAGTATGGTGTCGTTACGAGGTCACTTCACAGGTATTAGCAGTTTTGAAGAGAAAGTTGAGGGGCAAGGGAAAAAAATATGAGATCTGTCTCTGAGAGGGTAGCGGGGGAGGGGATCATCACCTCACGGGCTTGCGTCCCTGGGCCAATGGCCCCACCGTCCGCAACCCCCCTTGCAGTGCCACCCAATTGGGCGTTCACACACACACACACACACACACACACACACATAATAGTATTATGAAGATGAAAACCGATATAATATATAATCTAAAAGTGAAAAATAAATAAATAAATATTAAAGCAGACAACTAAAGAACCTAAAGCAATGTTTCTATATTTGTATCTTTTGTAAGCCTCCATAATCATAATTGCACTTCAGACGGAGAACCGGCCGCTTTGAATACAACAACGGCAAGCTTAGGCAAAAGTAAATTTCCTGAAAGAGAAAACAAAAATCATACCTATTGGATATTGAGTTGATCAATACATGTCGTTAGGGATAAATGTAAATGTATCTATTAACTTGTTTTGCAAATAGCTACAGTGCATGCAAAACGTTTTTAGTAAAGTGATCCTTCTCAAATGTTGTGTTCATACTATATTTTGAAGAAAATTTAGACATAATTGACAAATAGATGGACACATGAATATATCCGTTGAAAATGCTGAGATGCCTAATATATCTTTTCTAGATGCAATTAGATGTTAACACGTTTCAATTCCCTCATCTGCCTCTTGAAATAACGCATTTAAGAGGAGTACAAAGGAGTACAAAGGAAATCAAGCAACAACAGTTCTAGTGACCATTCTAGGCTGCTTGTCCTCCAAAACACTGAGGATCAAGTGTCCAAACAGTGGTTTAGAGTGGGTAAGGGAACATTGGAAAGGGAACTACTGCCCTGGAACTAATGTCCGTGGCAGGATTGGGAAGTTAGTAGTGGACAGATGGGTTAGTAACTGAGGGGAGGATAAAATAAAGTTATTCATTTACAAACGCAGTCAGTCGAGGGTTTGATGCGAGATATTTGTCTACGCGAAGTTTAAATGAATCAACAGTGCTGCAGTCTATAACATCTCGGGGAAGCCCATTCCATAAGTTGACAACTCGATTGAAGAAGACATTTTAGCTTCCTGTGAGTTTAAAGATTAACTAATAATTTTGCACCTGTTTCCCCGCGTGTAATTAGATTGGTCGATAGTGAAGTACTTACTACAGTTCATATTGTCGATGCCTTTGATGATTTTGAACACTTGAATTAAGTCGCCTCTTAATCTGTGCTGGGTTAAAGGAAATAGATTTAATTCTCTAGGACGCTCCTCGTATGGTTTGTTCTTTAGGCTACGTATCATTTTGGTAACTCTACGTTGAACTCGTTCTAGCTTGTCTATATCTTTTTGGTAATAAGGGCACCAGGATTGAACGCAGTATTCCAGAAGAGGGCGGACTAATGAATTGTAAAGGGTTAGGATAACGTCTTTGGATTTATGCACAAATGACCTGCCTATAAAGCCAATTATTTTGTTTGCCTTCTTAACAACTTCTGAACATTGTTGACTCGGTTTTAGGTTACTCGATATTGTTACTCCCAGATCGGTTTCTCTGTTTACATTCTTAAGCTGAGTGCCATTCATCAAATAGTTTGCTTTCTCATTTTGGTATCCGATATGTAGTACTTTACATTTATTCGCATTGAAACTCATTTGCCAAATTTGGGCCCAACATGACAACTTATCTAGATTGTGTTGCATATCGTCAATTTGTTCTTTTGAGAGTAGGCTATTTGCAATTTTTGTATCGTCAGCACATTTTGAGATTGTACAGGTGAGACACTCATCTATGTCGTTGATGTAAATTAGAAAGATAATTGGTCCTAGTACCGATCCCTGGGGTACCCTGCTACTTACATTGGTCCATTTTGATGCCTTACCGTTTATGACTACTCTTTGCTTTCTGTCGCCGAGACAATTTTCTATCCATTTCAACACACCACCTTGTATTCCATGCACTTTTAGTTTTAGCAGTAAACGTTTGTGGGGAACTTTGTCAAAGGCCTTTTGAAAATCAAGGTATATAATATCTACAGCTTTACTCTCGTCGTAGAGGTTGAGGATATCGTGGAAGAAGTCTAAGAGGTTTGTTAAACAGGAACGTTTTTTACGAAAGCCGTGTTGAGTATCTTTAAGTATGTTATTTTCCTCTAAGTGATTTACGAGTCTGTCTCTTATTAGTGTTTCTAGCATTTTACATACAACTGAGGTTAAGCTAATTGGATGATAGTTACTGGGTAGGGATTTGCTGCCTTTTTTTAATATTGGTGTTACATTGGCTAGCTTCCACTGATCAGGCATAGTTCCAGACTGCAAGGATTTATTGAATAGCAATGTCAGTGGTTTAGAGAGCTCATCCTTAGCTTCCTTTAGGACTCTAGGTGAGATTGTATCAGGTCCAGGCGTTTTATTTACCTTGAGTTTATCTAAACAATTCAATACTTCTCTCTCTGTAACGGTGATATTGCTTAGAACATCTGAATTATCAATCTGAATCGGCGATGGTGTAGGGATATCACTGAGGTCTTCCGTTGTAAAAACTGATGCAAAGAAGCTATTGAGGGCATTACTCATTTGTACTTCATCTATGGTGTATTCTCCATTTTCATCGACTAACGGTCCAACAGTTAAAGTAACTACTTTTTTCTTTCTGATATAACTATAGAATTATTTCGGGTGTGTTTTACTTTGATTCGCAACATGTAACTCCAGGGTCTTTTTACTTTGCTTAATTAACTTTTTGGCTTTGCATCGTAGCTCTACAAATTTCACCCGTTCTTCGTCATTTTGTAAGGATTTTAATCTATCATTAGCAAACTTTTTAGCAAGCAGACAGTTTGAAATAACTTTATTCCACCATTTGGGCTTATTATTAATGCCTGTTCGCCGTATTTTCGATGGTATGCAGTCCTGCACTGCTTTTAGGTAAGTGGTTTCGAATAATTCCCAAGATGTATTTATCTTGTTATTGTTAATTAAAAAGCTCCAGCCAGTTTCTTTAAACATAGCTCTAAGTTTATGAAAGTTTGCTTTCTTGAAATTAGGGACTTTTTCGATGCTGCTATTTGGTTCGTTACTAGTAAACTTTAAAGTGAAAGTTATTGTACGATGGTCGCTGTTACTGAATTCATCACCAACATTCAAATTCTTTATTAATTCTTCTTTTGTTGCAAGTACAAGGTCAAGAACGTTATTACCACGGGTCGGCGATCGAACTAATTGATAGAGTGAACTCTCTTGCAAGTTAGCATACAAGTCATGTCCGGAGTGTGAAGTTAGAGTATCGCCCCACTTGGTCACAGGTAAATTAAATTCGCCCAAAAATACGGTATCTTGTGAGTTACTTACATCTGCAATTTGTTCATAAATTTTTCGGTCAGTTTGCACTGATTGAGCTGGAGGTCTGTATATTAATGCAAGTATTATTTTTGTACCTTTATTATTCTTTATTAGCACAAAAAATGTGTCGACGTTCACAATTTGAGGTTTTGACAAGAGGGTCGGGTTAAGACTTTCTTTGATATGAAATAAAACGCCACCTCCATTTTTATTTATTCAGCTGTTCTCAAACATTACATAACTGGGAAGTGAATACTCTTCTAAAAAGTCTCTATCTTCTGTATTGAGCCAAGATTCTGTTATGCCAATCACATCATAATTTTCTGTAAACACTAGTTCCTCTAAATCTAAAAATGTATTGCGTATGCTACGAGCGTTTGCATAGATAACCTTTAAAGTTGCTGTTTTAGAACTCACAGAACGTTCTTTAATAAATATTTTGGTTCTGGTCGGATCTACATTTACATTCATGGCTGTCATCGGTCCTCGGTCGTTATCCCTGGCGGTTTTGAATTTGGGTCGTGTTGGTGGAGCTTTATCCAAATTCGCGGTTCTTGACGGATTAGTATTTAATTCCTTTGCAGGTTGCCAACCTTGCTGTCTTCGGTCCTCCTTCCTGGTTGTCCTGTGCTGAGTCGATTTCTTCTCCGAAAATCCTTCACCGCATCGTTGAGAATACGCCCAAAACGTGCTGCTCCCACCTGGTTCAGATGAACTCCATCGTCCGAAAACAAATAGTCATCGCAGTAGAAATTGTCCCAGGTGTCGACAAATCCCACGTTCTCCTTCCTGCAGAGGTTTGCTAGACAACGATTTGTGCTGGTGGCTATGTTGTAAAATCGGCTCTCTACACCGAGCCGGGGGACGATTCCTGAGACGATGATCCTTGATGACTTCTCCTTAATCAGCTGCTGGTACTTTAAAAGCAAATCTTCCGACCGGGTTCGCTGTACATCGTTGGATCCAACGTGGACGACGTAAATTGTATTAGCAGGGGCCAGCTTTGATACTTCGTCAACTGCAGCAACTACGTCGTCCACACCACCACCAGGGATACAAAAACGCTTCCTGGTCTTAGGTGCCCTGGCGCAAAACTCTGTGAGCTGACCACGTATCATCGAGTCTCCCACGAGCCGGACTTCTTCTATTTCCTCTTCGTCATCTGAGTCTGTGAGTATCTGGAAACGGTTTTGACACTCGGTAATCGGTATGGATTTCCTGGTCTTGGGGCAAACGTTGTTCCTCATGACACGGAAGTTGTCTTGAGGGGGAAGAGAGTCACTATTTGTATCTTGAGTATCGGAACCATCAGCTGAAGTGGCTACTGCAGGCGTTGAATTGTTGGCAGTTGACGTTGGGGCGTTGGTGGCTGCTGGAGTTGCGGTGACAATTGAAGTTTGTGGTACTCCAACGTTGAGTGTTACAAACTCTTGGAGAGATTCCAGCTTCATGGTGAGGACGTTGATCTTGTTGTAGGCTTCATCTAATTTCACTGTAAAATTCTCTCGTTGCTGGCAGAGCCGGCAGACTTGAAGATCGACAGTAGCAAACATGGACTCACCAAATCTACCGGCGCAGTTCGTACAAGCGCGAGGCATGGTGACAGTCACTTTCTTCAGATCACTTCACTCACTTAAAAAAACACTTCACTCACTTTAAAACACTTCACTCACTTTAAAACACTTCACTCACTTTAAAACACTTCAATCACTTCAACCGAAAACAAATATGTTGAAATACGGAGAAATAGGTTATCAGGGGTGATAGCCTAACCGAAAACAAAAATGTTGAGATACGCAGAATTAGGCTTCCAGGGGCGATAGCCTAACCAAAAAAAAATTGTTTAAATTTAAATACGCAATAATAGGCTACCAGCGTTTAATAGCCTAACCGAAAATAATAAAATTGAAATATGCAGAAATAGGCTACCAGGTGTGATAACCTAACCTTAATTAAACAAATATACCGTATGTATAACAAAATATGTAACTAAATATACAACTCACCAAATAGATTATATAATTATAAAGTGTGACTGCACACAAGGGGTTAATATACTGTGTCAACAGATGGCCCTGGTGTCGCTGCAGCCTAGTAAAGCAGTAGCCTACTCTTTCTAGATCAAAAAGTGTATCAGTCAAAGGTTATTACAAGATAGTGCAAGCAACAACTAAAATTACAGATATATATAGCTACAGTAGGATACTAAATACAATATCTACAAGAGTTAATAATAAAAACAGATTGGCTGGCTATAGGCTAAGCTAGGTTTGGGTTAGGTTAAAAACTTGGCAGGTTGGGTTAGGCTAGGTGAGTTTGTACAAATACCACCCTTAGCTTAAAGTAAAATCAGTCTGAGGAGAAAAAGTCAAGAATATATCTAGGGGGAAAAGATAAATGAATGCACTTTAATTTGGTACACAATTGGCTGGAATTTAATATGTATAATCCCCCCAAAAAATGTGTTTACAAAATGGCGTCGGCGTTAGTCCCTGTAGGCAGGTTAGTTAGTAAACAATATTGTTTATTAGCAAATGAATATGCAAAGCTTTACTTACATACAAGGCAGTTAAATAGATACTTACTACAGTAGGTAATGGGTAAAATTAGGGGCTACGATTTTATATAAAATAGTAATAAGAGAGCGTTTGTTTACAAAGCAAAACAAAACAATAGATGGCGCTAGTGGCGCCCTGTCCGAGCAGGAGGGGGGGGGGGGTCTGAACAACTTCTCCCTCGTATTTAGCCCCATTAATTTTGAGATTTAACCCGTACAGCCCCAGCGACGCGTCTGACGCGTCGGCGATGTATGTAACGCACAGCGCCAGAGACGCGCTTGACGCGTCACCCTAATTGCGCCGACCGTAACCTCAGGTGTAGCCACTCAAGAGGGCTCAGATTTGTATGGGAACTGTGTACGTATCCCACGCAACCGTGCCGATGGTTGAAAACTCTCAAAGTCCACGTGCGTGCGCACGAGCGCGCAATAACCTGTATTTTTGGGATAATTGCCTTCAATTTTCGGGGGCTCTGTAGGACAATTTTTTAAGCTTTTTGAGCGTTTTTTCGTGGTTTTTCCTTCATTCCTAACCCATTCGCTATTGTTTCTGGAATAAAACCATTTTTTGAAAACCGGCCGGGTTCTGGTGCGCAAACATTACAAAACTAGCCGGGGCTCCACGGGTTAAAGATGTTCGGCCTATTAGCTTGGCTACTGTAAGGCCTTTCGCCTCATTTATTGTACATTATAAGACCTATCGTGCCATTTAGGTGTTATTTTTTTTTCCTTGCAAAGGATAGCTAGCCTGCAGCTTAGGACGAACCGGTCTTTAGTCGGGACATATTTACTACCGAAACATGTACACATTTTTCTCCAATAGGGGTATTAGGTGTATTATTTAAAATTTGATGGAGGTCTAGGGAGCAAGATAACCCCCCCCCCCACCTTAAACGGTATTTCTTACTATCTTTCAGCGATATTTTCAGCTCAAGAGTAATTTGCAGAACTCAATGGGATTCAGTAACTAAGATACTCATTATAACTCTTGAATTCAAACAGATTCTTCCTAAACTGAATATGATTGCTTACTGTTAGCTAATATATAATGAAAAAAGGCGTCATAATACTGAACAAGTTAATGCACATTTGGATATTTCCATAGCTTTTACACAGAATATGCCAAGTTCCCGAATATCCATGTTTTAATCTTTAGCGACAGTGTTTCCATGTTTTAATCTTTAGCGACAGTGTTTCCATGTTTTAATCTTTAGCGACAGTGTTTCCATGTTTTAATCTTTAGCGACAGTGTTTCCATGTTTTAATCTTTAGCGACAGTGTTTCCATTTTCTTCCAAGACATCCTGAAACTGAATGGAATAGATTTTCCGAGATTTCGAATAAACCCGATAATATTTAATATATTTTGATTACTTTCGCTGGTTTATGACATTAGTTTTCCAGCTGATTCGGTCGTTGGGAATTCAGACTCCTGCTAGGCTTTTCTTTGGGAAGTTATATTGTTTATATGTAAAATATGTTAACGGTCTCTACTGCTCTCTCTCTCTCTCTCTCTCTCTCTCTCTCTCTCTCTCTCTCTCTCTCTCTCTCTCTGTGTTTGCATGTTTATTTGATTGTTTGTTTGCCTGCCTGTCTGTCTGTCTTTCTTGTAAAGGTCTCATCTGAATACCCTGGAAACCATATTTTTGGTATTAGTGTTATGATTATAAAACTTTGATATTATGTGCAATACGTTAGGTAACCTACTTTGTTTCTAGAGGTACCTTTACATAATATGAATAACCTTCGAAATGCGTTGGAAATATTACCTGTAAATAACCCTTTAAGTCCATTTATTATCGTGTATTGTAGTTTTATTCCGTTATATCCATTACATTTAGAAACTTAACATCTGATCCACAACCTTTAATAAGCTGCTGGGTATTAATAATATTAATATTATTATTATTATCATTAATATTATTATTATAATTAATATTATTATTATTATTATTATTATTATTATTATTATTAGTATTATTGTAATTCTAACTGTTGTAGCAAAGTACATGCAGGTGTTTATGCGTTCATTTTAGCTAGCACTATAATACTTCTACACAATAAATATATATCGCTGCTACCGAGTTAACAAAACAAAAATCGTAAACAGTAATTAACACCTTATTGTAAAACACCTTTGTATTTTCAAGGAGTAGTTATTTGTTATGAACGATTATTTGTCACCGCAGAAATATATATATTTTGTAAAGAAATAATGTTAATGTGAGTTTTAAAAGTTCGTCCCTGTATTGAGTATTGTTCACATGTGTGGGGAGGATCCTCTCACACCGCACTCCTAGACAAAGTAGAAAGGAAGGCCTTTCGTATCATCAATTCCCGCACACTCACCAACTCTCTGCAAATTCTCTCTCTTCGCCGCAATGTTGCATCTCTCTCGCTATTCTATCGCTACTACAATAATAAGTGCTCCTCAGAGCTCTCCCAGTTTATACCACCACCTCTACGCAGTCGTCTTACAACACAATCCCACCCCTGCTCTGTGCAACTCTCCAACCCAAGAGTGAAACGTTACTCTCAGACTTTCTTATATTCAACAGCTGAGCTCTGGAACGTACTTCCAGAATCAGTCTTTCCCTCCTCCTAAGATATAAATTGCTTCAAACTCCGTGTGTCCAGGCATTTTAGCTCTAGCGTCCCTTGATTTTGGCCCTGTCACTCTTTCAACTATGGAGGAGGCACTCGCTACAGGCAGTTCGGCATTTTATCTCCCTCGCTCACATAGAAAAGAAAAAACCTATTAATGCCAAATTTTCAAAATTGGTAGTTAATTTTGCAACAAAGTCCTCGTAAGAAATCATGATGGGGACATGACAATTTACCATCACCAAAAGGAAAACCGACCACATCAATGCCAACTTTTTAATTTTACCATCCATGTTTTAGCTTTCATAATTGTGATGTCTCTAGGATGGCAGCCGGGCGTTGAAGCTCACCGTGATAGCGTCGTCAATATATGTTGTTGCCTCCATATATCCCCTTGTGATCGGCAACTCGCATATATGAATACACAAGTTTGACCTGTTTCAAAGTTTGGGGAAGGAGGGAGGAAGGAAGAATGAAGGAGAAGGAGAGCGTGTAAGAAAGTGCGAGAGGGAGGGAGATTGAAGGAGAGAGCTATAAGGAGATAAAGAAGAAGTTAATAAACTATGATGGCTTCGTAAATGTATGTTGTTGCCTCCATATATACAACTTGGGATCGACACCTAACATACATGAATACACAAGTTTGGCCTGGTTTATAGTTTAGGGAGGGACAGAGAGAGAGAGAGAGAGACAGTATAAAGGAGTACAAAGGAAATCAAGCAACAACAGATCTAGTGACCCCTTTAGGCTGCTTGTCCTCCAAAACACTTAGGATCAAGTGTCCAAACTGTGATTTAGAGTGGGTAAGGGAAAATTGGAATGGGAACTACTGCCCTGGAGCTAATGTCCGTGGTAGGATTAGGATGCTAGTAGGGGATAGATTGGTTAGTAACATAACACAGTTTCTATCCCTCCATCTGTGCCTTTGTCTCTAATTTCCTTTCCGGCCGTTCCATAGCCGCGGTTGTGGACGGCCATTGTTCACTTCCTCACCCCATAAACTCCGGTGTTCCTCAGGGCTCTGTCCTATCTCCTATTCTCTTTCTAATTTTTATAAATGGTCTCCTTAACTGTACCTTAATTCCCATCCATTCATACGCAGACGACTCAACCTTACACTACTCCATTAGTTTTTCAGAACGCCCCAGCCAGCAATCCCTCAACGACAAACGTAATGAAGCCATAGAACTCTTAAATTCTGATCTAAATACTATTTCCAATTGGGGCAGAGAAAACCTTGGTAACTTTAATGCTTCCAAAACCCAATTTCTCCATCTATCTACCCGTCAGGATCTCCCAGCGGACTATCCCTTATTCTTCAGCAATACAAAAATCAACCCTTCATCTTCTCTCAATATTCTTGGTGTCTCTTTTTCTTCTGCTCTCATTTGGAAGGACCATATTACCAGTCTTGCTAAGGCAGCCTCCCAGAAGCTGGGTGTGCTCAACCGCCTTAGGGGGTTCTTTTCCCCTGCACAGCTTCTTGCTCTGTACAGGGGCATAGTGCGCCCTTGTATTGAGTATTGTTCACATGTGTGGGGAGGTTCCTCTCACACCGCTCTCCTAGACAAAGTTGAAAGGAAGGCCTTTCGTATCATTAACTCCCGTCCACTCACCAACTCTCTGCAATCTCTCTCTCTCCGCCGCAATGTTGCATCTCTCTCGCTATTCTATCGCTACTATAATAATCAGTGTTCCTCAGAGCTATCCCAGTGCATACCACCTCCTTTACGTAGGGCACGTGGTACCCGTCTTGCAACTCAATCCCACCCCTACTCTGTTCAACTCTCCAACCCAAGAGTGAAACGTTACTCTCAAACTTTCTTCTACTCAACAGCTGAGCTCTGGAACTCTCTCCCAGAATCAGTCTTTCCCTCTTCCTATGACTTAAATTGCTTCAAACTCCGTGTGTCCAGGCATTTTGGCTCGAACATCCCTTGATTTTGGCCCTGTCACTCTTTCAACTATGGGGGAGGCACTCGCTATAGGCAGTTATGCCTTTTGCCTCCCTCAATCACATAGAAAAAAAAAAAAAAAAAAAAAAAAAAAAAAAAAACAATACGTGATCTTTCATATATATGGGAAAACAAAGAGTAACGTCTTGGTAATATATACTGTATACGCAATAATCCTTGATGAATCTGAGGGGGGAATATAATATAGTTATTCATTTACAAACGCAGTCAGTCGCGGGTTTGAGGCAAGATATTTGTCTAGGCGAAGTTTAAAAGAATCAACGGTGCTGCAGTCTATAACGTCTCGGGGAAGCCCATTCCACAAGTTGACAACTCGATTGAAGAAGACATTCTTAGATTTGTGTGAGTTAAAAGATTTACCAATAATTTTGTAACCGTTTCCCCGCATGTAATTAGATTGGTCGATAGTGAATAGACCCTACCAAGAATTCACCGGAGACCTCTGGTGGACGCTTCCGAACTAGCGCCAGAGCTACGACTGTCGACATCAACAATTCCCAACACTTTTTTGTAATTCTACATGTTCATATTTTAGATACAGTGGCAGTGGTGGATATAGTGGTAGTAGTAGATAAAGTGGTAGTGGTAGATAAAGTGGTATTAGTAGATAAAGTGGTATTAGTAGATAAAGTGGTAGTGTTATTTATAAGTGGTAGTGTTAGATAAAGTGGTAGTGTTGTTACGATCGGGTCTCGTATAAATCAGTGGCTCTTATACATTGGACTAGACGGGCATAAATGCAACAACGGAAACGCTAGATCCAACCCCTGATATATAATCCCGTCGAACAAAGAACACATATACCCTCCAGAGTTATATCTGCGATAGCGGGGTATCTTAACTCTCAGTATCTATGTGCTTCTACTATAGGCTGATGTTCTCTGAAACAGCCTATTACCTATAACATATGGTTGCTTAGTTATGGTACACAAGGAAAAGATAGTTAACTTAATTAAATCACAAGAGTGATCTAATGCAAACAAGAAGAAGGTTTACTTAACGTTACTTTAATCAATAATATCTGTCACTCCTTTATGAAAGAAAGTGTTGTAAAGTCCTCAAGCACCGAACAAGGAATCTTCTGAATAATGTCGGATGCTACTAAGAAGAACGTATCGGAAATGTAACCAAAAAATAGCAGGAGGCAGGACAATGCACGTGTAGGCTAAATACACAAAAAGGCTGGACCTATAATGTTATTGGACACAAGAATATTTTAAGCGGTGCAACAGTAATAATGCTCGCCACGAAAAAGTAGTACTCCTATTAACAAAACCGGTCTATGCTGGTTGTGTCTCTCTACAGCAACCCAGACCTCAAAATACTTGTGTAGAAATAATGGGCATGCATAAAAAGAGTATATGATCTAATCCAGCTAATGTCTACCCGGGTTAAAAAAGTCTAGCTGGGATGCGCAAAGGTACAGAATTCTGGTGGAGCAAGGCAGCTCCTAGCCTAGTGTGGACCTTGGGTCTGTGCGGCCTGATTACGTTAATATGAAGGGGTGCTCTCTTGAGGATTCTCGATCACAAGTATCGAGTATCCTCCTGGCGACCCTCAAAAGTAAAAGCAAATAGAGTTAGAACAGTGTTGGGTGGATTAGGCAAGCAGCCCTCACGCACTACACAGTCTAACCTCCAAGGTACACAGACAAAAGATCCACCCAGGTAACCCACAGAATCCGTAGTGTCGTGCAGCTCAAAAGTAGCCTATACACAGTGAAAACACCAACAGCAAGGTACCTGATCCCTAGTCTAGCATTATTTAACCCTGTAGAAACATCAGTGATTGATGGAGACAGTCCGAGCAATACAATCTCCCAAAAAGACAATGACTATCTTCAACCTTAGCCTAGTACCTAAGAAATGTGAGATCCAGCATATAATACAGTCTGGCCACCAATTCAAGGTGTGGATGCAGGGAACCAGAGGGGGATTGATATTAATAAAAAGGTGAGGAAGTAGTGGAAATGATAGAGGCAGTAGGAGAGAAAGATTCTAAGACAATAGTGTGGAACAGTTCATGGGAGATGCTTAGAGTATGCTGTCTGGGACGGATCTGACCAGGATATTTCCAGGGACCGCATGGCTGGAGTCCCAGTTCGCAGGAATGGCACGAGGGCGCGCGACAGTCGCCCAGTAAGCAGCCGCCTAGTAGGCCGTGTTAGGCAGGAGGCAACGAATCCCGCGAGGCCTATGTAAGGGGGCCAGCCACGCGCCACACTCGCCACCAAGTCACACCACCTGGTCTCTCTCTCTCTCTCTCTCTCTCTCTCTCTCTCTCTCTCTCTCTCTCTCTCTCCCGCTCGCCTTCCCATCATTCAACTACTTAACACAATAATTTTAATTGACTAAATAAAATAGAAAGGATTGTGACAGACGAAAACAAAGAACAGTTCTGAACTGTCTGCAACACAAGCTTTCTCGAGAAGGAAAGTACACAATGATAGGTAGACTGTAGCTACATTCTCTGCCCTGGCGAGTCCTAGCGAGTAAGCCATGCGGTTCTGGGGGAAGCAGTGAGCGTCACACCCCACCCAAGATTTTTAATAGGCTCCAACTATGAGCTCTAAATCGGACACGCAGAACCCATACAAAATTCGCCACTCCTAGTCACCCAGCGACAATGAAATGTAAAGCACAGTTCTCTTCAAAATAACACATTATAAAAATGAACAACCCCTCCCAACACAATAGATTAAATTACATAGTTATGCTCATAAGACCGAGCTTCACTAGCCCAGCCTTCTGAGAGGAGTACAACTCAGAATTTCTGCTATAACATACTTAAAATAAATTTAACTATCAAAGAAAGAGTTTTTATAGGATTTTTATATTTTTAATATGTTTATGGCGGCTGCACTACAGGGGCAGCCCAGTTTTTTCTTCTATACCAACACAGCAACTCCTACTTTACGACCCAATACGCTGGGCTACCCACGCGAGCCAACAAGCACCAGACGTAAACATACTAATCAAACCAAAGTAGGGCACGTGGTACCCGTCTTGCAACTCAATCCCACCCCTACTCTGTGCAACTCTCCAACCCAAGAGTGAAACGTTACTCTCAAACTTTCTTCTACTCAACATCTGAGCTCTGGAACTCTCTCCCAGAATCAGTCTTTCCCTCTTCCTATGACTTAAATTGCTTCAAACTCCGTGTGTCCAGGCATTTTGGCTCGAACGTCCCTTGATTTTGGCCCTGTCACTCTTTCAACTATGGGGGAGGCACTCGCTATAGGCAGTTATGCCTTTTGCCTCCTTCAATCACATAGAAAAAAAAATAAAAAAATAAAAAAGGAGGCTACCCTTGTGATGATCTACCCCGGGTCTTCCACCCTCGATAAGCAATCTGCAATCACATTCTCAGAACCGGCAATATGGCGTATGTCTAGGTTGTATTCCTGCAACATTAATGACCACCTGGTCAGCCTCATAGTCCGGTTATGGAATTGATTCAGGAACTTGAGGGGGTGATGGTCGGTGTAGATCACCACAACTGGTCCATAGGCTTAAAACATACACCTCAAAGTGCCTGAGTGCTAGCACAATCGCCAGCAGTTCCTTCTCAACTACTGAATAGTTCTTCTGCGCCGAGTTGAACTTTTTTGAGAAGAAACTGACTGGGTGCTCCAGCCCATCTTCGTCTGATTGCATCAGAACGGCACCAGCCCCCACACCACTGGCATCAGTTGCCAGCTGGAATGGTCGGCTAAAGTCCGGGGCCCTGAGGATTGGGTGAGTACACAACAGGTGTTTTACTAGCAAAAAAGCCCTCTCACACTCAGGCGCCCACTTAAACTTTCTATCTTTGGCCAATAGGTCCGTCAGAGGAGCCAGCACAGTAGAATAGCCCTTTATAAAGTGGCGGTAGTAACCAATCATGCCCAAAAACCTTATGATCCTAATGAAAACACCAACAGCAAGGTACCTGATACCTAGTCTAGCATTATTTAACCCTGTAGAAACATCAGTGATTGATGGAGACAGTCCGAGCAATACAATCTCCAAAAAAGACAATGACAATCTTCAACCTTAGCCTAGTACATAAGAAATGTGAGATCCAGCATATAATACAGTCTGACCACCAATTCAAGGTGTGGATGAAGGGAACCAGAGGGGGATTGATATTAATAAAAAGGTGAGGAAGTAGTGGAAATGATAGAGGCAGTAGGAGAGAAAGATTCTAAGACAAGAGTGTGGAACAGTTCATGGGAGATCCTTAGAGTATGCTGTCGGGGACGGATCTGACCAGGATATTTCCAGGGACCGCATGGCTGGAGTCCCAGTTCGCAGGAATGGCACGAGGGCGCGCGACAGTCGCCCAGTAAGCAGCCGCCTAGTAGGCCGTGTTAGGCACGAGGCAACGAATCCCGCGAGGCCTATGTAAGGGGGCCAGCCACGCGCCACACTCACCACCAAGTCACACCACCTGGTCTCTCTCTCTCTCTCTCTCTCTCTCTCTCCCTCTCCCGCTCGCCTTCCCATCATTCAACTACTTAACACAATACTTTCAATTGACTAAATAAACTAGAAAGGATTGTGACAGACGAAAACAAAGAACAGTTCTGAACTGTCTGCAACACAAGCTTTCTCGAGAAGGAAAATACACAATGATAGGTAGACTGTAGCTACATTCTCTGCCCTGGCGAGTCCTAGCGAGTAAGCCATGCGGTTCTGGGGGAAGCGGTGAGCGTCACAGTGTTAGATAAAGTGGTAGTGGTGCATAAAGTTGTAGTAGTGGAGAGTGCAAGTGGTGGATAAAGTGGTGGTGGTAGATAAAGTGGTAGTGTTGGATAAAGTGGTAGTGTTAGATAAAGTGGTAGTGTTAGATAAAGAGGTAGTGTTAGATCAAGTGGAAGTAGTGGATAGTGATAGTGGTGGATAAAGTAGAGGTGGTAGATAAAGTAGTAGTGGTGGATAAAGTGGTAGTGTTAGATAAAGTGGTAGTGTTAGATAAAGTGGCGGTGTTAGATAAAGTGGTAGTGGTGGATAAAGTGGTATTAGTTGATAAAGTGGTCGTGGTAGATCAAATGGTAGTGGAGGATAAAGTGGTAGTGGTAGATAAAGTGGTAGTGGTGGATAAAGTGGTGGTGTTAGATAAAGTGGTAGTGTTAGATAAAGTTGTAGTTTTGGATAAAGTGGTAGTGGTAGATAAAGTGGTAGTGGTAGCTAAAGTGGTAGTGGTAGTAGTAGATGCAGTGGTAGTGTTAGATAAAGTGGTAGTGGTGGATGAAGTAGTAGTAGTGGATAGTGTGGTAGTTTTGGATAAAGTTTTAGTGGTGGATAAAGTGGTAGCTGTGGATAGTGGTAGTGTTAGATAAAGTGGTAGTGGTGCATAAAGTGGTAGTGGTAGATAAAGTGGTAGTGGTGAATACAGTGGTAGTGATAGATACAGTGGTAGTGGTAGATAAAGTGTCAGCTACAGACATTTTGACTAACTGCTTAAAATAAAGAAATGTTGAAGAAGAGGGAGGGTGGATAAGTCAGCGATGTCGCCAATTTCCCACAATGCACCACGGTAAACATTGCGTTCAGCGCCTCTATCGGCCACTGTAGACATTTATTGGTAGGGAGAATTAAGTTGCCTCTTAATTTGCGCTGGGTTAAAGGAATTAGATTTAATTTATCTAAGACTCTCCTCGTATGGCTAGGTATCATTTTGGTAACTCTACGTTGAACTCATTCTAGCTTGTCTATATTTTTTTAGTAATAAGTGCACCAGGATTGAACGCAGTCTCCCAGAAGAAGTCGGACTAAGGAATTGTAAAGAGTTAGGATAACATCTTTGGATTTATGCTCAAATTACCTGCCTATAAAGCCAATTATTTTGTTTGCTTTCTTAAAAACTTCTGAACATTGTTGACTCGGTTTTAGATTACTCGATATTGTTACTCCCAAATCAATTTCTCTGTCTACACTCTTAAGCTGAGTGCTATTCATCGAATAGTTTGCTTTCTCATTTCGGTTTCCGATATGGAGTACTTTACATTTA
Source organism: Paralithodes platypus (assembly GCA_032716605.1). Taxonomy (NCBI): domain Eukaryota; kingdom Metazoa; phylum Arthropoda; class Malacostraca; order Decapoda; family Lithodidae; genus Paralithodes; species Paralithodes platypus. The sequence continues at coordinate 38,280,927 of CM064527.1, read as the reverse complement.
TTGAAATTAATTTGCCAAATTTGGGCCCAGCATGACAACTTATTTAGATTGTGTTGCATATCGTCAACTTGTTCTTTTGAGAGTACAATATTTGCAATTTTTGTATCGTCAGCAAACTTTGAGATTGTACAGTAGTGGGGCAGATAAGTGAAACAATCGTTCAAATGGGGATACAAGCACCAAATTTGGCATGGATATCCTCCAGAGGCTATATTTTAAGAACACATTGTTAGCCACCTGAAAATGTAATTTTTCAAAATGGGCGCGAATACGATAATGTTTTGACATGACATTTGACACAGATGTCCAACGTGAATTATATTGGTACCAATTCTAATGTTATCTACCATGTAAAACACAATGTTATCATTCTTTTATGTCTCAGAATTGTTTCCACATAGCGATTTTGATATTTTAATTTGACTTTATATTGTCCTTTTCCCAATTTTGGTTTGTTTAGTTTGCAAGTTTTAAATTTTAATCTTATTATTCACTGAAAAATGCAAGATGGCCACCAGATTTCTTCTTTTGTCACTAACAAATGGTCTCATAGTGCTTCTGAGCTTTACTTTTGGTATCTTAATGGATTTACTTGGCTCAAAAATATAGGAATCAACACCAATATCATTCATATGGGACGTACTGATCAAATTGTGCATCACATTGCGTATTTTCATGAAATCATTGGGTGCCATTTTGAAAAATGGCGGCCATCTTGTATTTTTAAGTGGTTTATAAGATTGTGAGACATTTAAGAATGATGGCATCGTTTCCAGCATAGTAAATAACATTATAATTGGTACCAATATATGTTATGTTGGACCTCTGTGTCAATCTGCATGTCAAAATATTGCATTGGCGGCCATCTTAAAAAATGGCACCCATCTTGGATTTATTGGTGGTTAACATTTTTGTCTTAAAATATAGCCTCTCGCAGATATTCATGCCAAATTTGGTGCTTGTATCATCATTTGAACGATTCAAGGTAAAATCTGCACTTATCCGCCCCACTACAGGGGAGACACTCATCTATGTTGTTGATGTAAATTAGAAAGATAATTGGTCCTAGTACCGATTCCTTGGGAACTTACACTGGTCCATTTAGATGCCTTACCGTTTATGACTACTCTGCTTTTATTTCGGTCGCTGAGCAAATTTTCTAACCATTTCAACACACCGTCTTGTATTCCATTTTATTCCTTTTAGTATTAGCAGTAAACATTTGTGTGGAACTTTGTCAAAGGCCTTTTGGAAATCAAGGTATATGATATCTACAGCTTTACTCTCATCATAGAGGTTGAGGATATCGTGAAAGAAGTCTAAGAGGTTTGTTAAGTAGGAATGTTTGTTATGAAAGCTGTGTTGAGTATCTTTAAGTATGTTATTTTCCTCCAAGTGATTTACGAGTCTGTCTCTTATTAGTGTTTCTAGCATTTTACATACAACTGAGGTTAAGCTAATTGGACGATAGTTACTGGGTAGGGATTTGCTGGCTTTTTAATATCAGTGTTACGTTGTTGAGCTTCCACTGATCAGGCATAGATCCAGACTGCAAGGATTTATTGAATAGCAATGTCAGTGATTTGGAGAGCTCATCCTTAGCTTCCTTTAGAACTCTGGGTGAGATTGTATCAGGTCCAGGCGAGTTATTTACCTTGAGTTTATCTAAAAAAATACAATACTTCTCTCTCTGTAATAATGATATTGCTTAGAACATCAGAATTATCAATCTGAATCGGCGATGCTGTAGGGATATTATTAAAGTCTTCTCTTGTAAAAACAGATGCAAAGGTATTGATAGTCGTTACTAACTTTTGCTTTATCTTTAGTGTATTCTCCTCTCTCATCTACTAACGGTTCAATCGTTGAAGTCACTACTTTCTTCTTCCTGAGGTAACTATAAAATTATTTTGAGTTTGTTTTACTTTGATTTGCAGCATGTAATTCTAGCGTGATTTTACTTTGTTTGATTAACTTTTTGGCTTTGTGTTGTAGATCTACAAATATCACTTTATTTTCATGGGTATCAGAGTTTTTTAATATATCATGGGCATTCTTTTTACCAAGCAGACAATCCGCAATGTCTTTATTCCACCACTTAGGACTATTATTATGTACTGATCTTCGTTTTTTTAATGGTATACACTCATGTACTGCATTCGAGTAAGTGGAGGTGAAAAATCTCCATGGTTAGCTTAGATCATCATTGTAAATCATAGAACTCCAGTCGATTTCCTTAAGTATTGCTCTAAGTTTATGGAAGTTTGCTCTCCTAATAATATTGGGACTTTCTCTTTGCTGGTATTGAGTTCGTTGTTATTGAATTTTATATGGAAAGTGATCGTACGATGGTCACTATTACTGAATTCATCACCAACATTCAAATTTTCTATTAATTCTTCTTGTGTTGCAAATACAAGGTCAAAATGTTTTTACCACGGGTCGGCGATCGAACAAATTGATAGGGCGAACTCTCTTGCAAGTTCGCATACAAGTCAGGTCCAGAGTGTAAAGTATGAGTATCGCCCAACTTGGTCACAGGTGAGTAGCATCAGGGCAAAAGCCAACAAAGCCCTGGGGTTCCTGCGCAGGAACCTAAGGAGGTGCAACGCAGACATCAACATTTTAGCTTTTAAAACACTAGTTCGACCACACATTGAGTACTGCGACACCGTCTGGGATCCACACACTCACAACAACATTAATAAATTAGAAGCCATACAAAATAAGGCGGCAAAATGGATCAGACGTGATTACAGAGACACTACATCGGTCACTTTGCTTAAACAAGACATTAAATTAGACACACTTGCAACAAGAAGACAAATACACAGACAACAAATGCTCTACAAAATCACAAACAATCTAGTAGACATAGACAATGACACATAATTACACCCTACAAACATACGATCCACCAGAGGCAGCCACAACCGAAAATACCACACATACCAGGCAAGCACCGACATTTTTTGGGTACTCATTTTTTCCCTGCAGCATCCAAAAGAGTGGAATCACCTTCCATCTCATATAGTTAACAGTCCCACTCTTGATAGTTTTAAAGCTAGGATCACCAAACATTTGTCTCCTTATCCTCATCCTTCTCATTAGCCGCTTAACTCCCCGCACAACCCCCGCATATCATGCTGCCCGTGTGTAGCCCTCTGCGGGTCCCCAAGCTAAAGCTAAAGGAGTTAATATATATTATACAAAATAAGGTATGTTTACAAGTGTTGTTGTCGTCGGCTGCCTCACGAACTATTGGAGTTGTTTTGAGATAAACAGAAGTTTATCAGTCAAAAATAATACACTACCACATTACCATGCAAGCAAATACAACTACTGAAGCATATAAAACTAATTACAATTAAGGCTGAAATATAATATGACAAAAAAAAACAATCGCAAATAAGTTTGTTTACAAGGGGGTGAGTCGGTGAGTCGTGGGCGTCGTTGAGAGAGAGCGAGAGAACTAAAAATATAGTAAAAAAATAAAGATAGGAAATAGGTTAAGTATGGAAGATGAGGTGTGGTGTGTATACATTGTAGGATATGGCTGAAGGAGTTGGGTGTAATTGACTCTGTACCGTAGGTGATCTTTTTGGGCTTCCATTGTCTCAACTCATTATTTTTGGTAATCTTAAATCGTTTCACCTTATCAATTTGGCGATTATAGGACGTTTCGCCCCATTAAAGTATCGAATTTTTTTCTTAGCAAGCGTTATAAATTTTACAATGCATGCAAAATCGGAATTTGACCGCTGCTAAAACAGGTGCCCATTTTTGTTCCTGGGGAGCGATAGCGAGCGTGGGATATTTGAAAAACCGAAGGTTGTCCGGTACTGCGTAAGGTGAAGGTTTTACAACGGCACCTCGTAGCTACTTTCTACTTTCCTATTGTCTGTAGAGTGTAGAGAGGAGAGAAGGGGTGTTGGAGAGAGAGAGGAAGCTGTTGGAGTGGCTTTGTCATGCGTGTTATTAGTCTGTATACGAGCATGTGAAACATGCTAGAACGTACTACCACACCCACTAAATGTCGGCCTTGGCTGGGATCGAACCCAGATCAAGCAGATCCACAAGTGAGCGTGCTCTCCATTCGACCACGCGCCGCTGCTGTAATATACAATCATGGCCCCATGGAACCGGGTACTAAAACCGTTTCTGAGTTGGGTCAACGAGCTTAGAACACCATGAGAGGTAAGCGAGCGAGACAAGTGATACCTGGAAATGGCCAATTCGCTTTTTCAGATGCCTCATTTTCGCACTTTCGTTGTTGTTGTCGTTGTTGTCGAGCTCACACCGCATCCATACGCTTGATGGCATTAGTGTCAATCTGCATCGTTTGCTTAGCTATAGGCTATAATTTGGCTATGCATAACGTTTGAGCTTGAAATGCACACACATGAGTTTGGATTTCCAATTAAGATAACTATCGTAATAATATTGATCAATTATGTTGGGAGACGACAACAATTATGTTTACAAATAATAACCAATCATTTCAGCAGACGGACTCACGGAGGTAGGCTGATGTTGGTGGTCAGTTATTTTTGTCCTTTATCTCGCCTGAAAGAGGGATTAATCCTTATATCTCACCGAAAACCAAGGACCTCTCTTAGATGTATATGTGAGGAAAGAAACGACCCAATCATTATAGTTTCCCTACAGCAAGTGAAAGGTAGATTTTGCTGAAGGCAGGCAATGTAAACATTAGGCTAATCGTGAAATACTCAGGGTGACGTCTATCTCGATCAGTAATTTTTCTTATATCTCACTGTTCTGCATTAACATTATCCATATTTACCTAATACTTTAATTCTTGTTTATCCACAGATCGGTGTAACTTGTGGATTTGTGGCAGTGTTCAGCTGAGGAGTTTTCATAAACTAATCTAAATAAACAGAACAATAATTATGTATTATGTGTTATTATCCTTAACCATGTTATAATAGGGATCCAACATGACACTACTTTTATTAATTTCATTGGGGGTGTGGTGGTGAGATTAATAAAAATAATTTTAATGATGTGTTAAACGCAATATATAGCATAATAATGCAGTCTGTTGTGGGTTATAATGTAATTGTGCTCACAGCTGTTTAGGATAGGTTTCGTGATTATATATTCCCATTACAGACATTATACGTAAATTGTAAAGTATTTGTTGTGGTTAATTTCAATTGTTTAATATGAGGACATTAATTATGCATATTCTCTTACCTCGTTGAATTTTTAATGAACAAATACACAATGGCTAAAATATGTCAATTTTAAAGATAATCACCCAAGCTTTGGTTATGACTTAACAGTACTATTGATATAATAAGGGTTAATTTGATTAGGTGCATACATTATATAACATTATCACAATACTCTGTGAAGAGGATGTGTAGATCAGATTTTTACCCTGAATTGTGTTGTGGAGAAATATCTGGAGAAGAAACAAAAGGTGTATGTTGCCTTTATGAACTTGGAGAAGGCCTATGACAGAGTGGATAGAGAAGGTTTGTGGAAAGTACTTAGAATATACGGAGTAGATGGCAAGTTGCTGAAAGCAGTGAAGAGTATGTATGAGGGTGCAAAGGCGGCAGTATGTGTGGAGAGTGAGCAGAGCGAGTTCTTTTACCTAAAGGTTGGTTTGAAACAGGGGTGTGTGATGTCCCCGTGGTTGTTTACTGTATATATGGATGGAGTCATGAAAGAAATACAATCAAGAGCAGTGGATGTTGGTGTATCGCTGAAAAGGGAGGGAAATGAGTGGAAGCTGCCTATACTGCTGTTTGCGGATGATAGTTCTGATGAGTGATAATGAATGGGAGCTGCAGGGTTTGGAAAATGAGTTTGGAACAGTGTGCAAAAAACGGAATTTGAAGGTAAATGCGGGGAAGCGCAAGGTTATGGTATTCGAAAGGGGTGAGGTCACAGAGTGTGAGGTGAAGTTGAACGGTCAGGCTATGGAGATCGTCAGCTCTCTTAAGTATCTGGGCAGTGTGTTGAGTAAAGATGGGACTGTGAATGAGGAGGTGCGGGAGAGGGTGCAACAGGGGAAGAGGGTTGTAGGAACGTTGAAAGCAGTAACAAGAAATAGGGTGGTCAGTATGGAAGTGAAGAAGTCCTTGTATGACAGTGTGGTAATCCCGACACTAACTTACGGAAGCGAAGCATGAACGTTCGGGAAGAGACTTAGACCAAGAGTGAGAGCGGTGGAAATGAGTTACTTGAGAAGTGCGTGCGGAGTTACATGGAGGGATAGACAGACGAATGAGGAAGTAAGAAGGAGGTGTGGTGTGGAGGTAGATGTGCTGGAAAGTGTGAAAAGGAACAACTTGATATGGTTCGGCCATATGGAACGTATGGAAAGCGAGAGATTGACTAAGAGGGTGTACGAGAGCGAGGTGGAAGGACAGAGAGGGAGAGGTGCACCGCAGGAGAGGTGGAAGGATGGAGTGAGGAAGTATATGAATGAAGGCGGTGCTGGTTGGGAGGAGGGGCGTCGACTGACTGGGGACAGAGGTGCATGGGGGCGGTTCGTTCGTGACCACCCCTTTGGGGATTGCGGCGTCAGGCAATAGATAGATAGAATACTCTGATGTAAACCAACACCCTATAGGCTACAATTTCAATATAATGTTACTGGTCGCTTTATATGAATATGCTATTTCATTGGTCACTACAATACATACTTTGTCAGTCCGAAATTACGTTTTCGCAGTTAATTTTTAATATCCTAATAGCGAATAAACATTTATAATTTATTTTAATGTGTTCATTCCTCTTACAGTCATTTATGAATAGAAAATGTCTTTGTAAATGAAATTTCAAATGCGTAGAATTAAACTGAGCAACGCTTGATACTCATAATTATGAATGCGAACATGTAGTTTCGACCAGACTAGAAGCCTAGTATCGTATATATCATCATTGAGTAATGGACTATTAGTAGAGGTAATGAAGCAATTAACTTGGTTAATATTTTCATAACGAACAAACAATGGTACATGGTATGGTACTATAATTTGTTATGTTATATAACAGTGGCGATTCTGACATTAATAATGTGTGTAGAGAGGGTTGTTTATCCTAAATTAAACAACCAATATTGAATACAGTAGCTGTGTGAAGTATGAAGACAAATCCCCTAGATTGTGTTCAGCAGTACTAGTCCATTCATTAGATGGCGTTGGTTGCAGCCTCCAATCGATGCCAGACACCGCTATCTATGGTATAATTTGTTTAATGGGAGGCATAGGAAGTTTCCTACCTCCCTTATACTCTCTCTGGTTGGGTTCTCTCTCTCTCTCTCTCTCTCTCTCTCCCCCCCCCCCCCCTCCACCCTGGGTAGATGGAAGGGGGAGAGTCGGGTCCAAGTCAACCCCACCTACCCCCAAACTATCCCCAATTCCCCCACCTTCCTCCTCTAGCTTCCAGTTAGTGATTAGCCAGGCTTGTTATCATGTCTTGTAATATATACCTAAACCATCATTGCACAGGCTTACAATGGCCAACATTTAATATTTATTAGAAAGGTATCCATACAATAAGTAAGTGCACTCTCAACATGAGTCTCTATACACACAGCATGGGTTACATGAATCTCGGCTGTAGTGGAAAGGAGAAAACGAATGAAGGAAAGAAATGTGAAGTAAAAACTGCTAGTGGCAAACGAGAGAGGAGGAAAGAGCGAACGGATAAATAATAAAACAGAAGATATGGGGGAAGGTGAAGCAGAGAGAAAGGGGAGAGACAGGAAGCGAAAACGAAAGGGGTAGGAGGAGGGGCAGGCGGGGAGGAGAATAAGGGGGGAGGGGGGCGGTCACGTAACGTTTTCAAGTGCTGGCATTTGGGGAAAGGGGTAGAGGTGGAGGGGGGAGAGGAAGCGAATTCGAGATGTGGTGAGCAGAGAGTGTGTATAATAATGTATTCTATTAATAAAAAGGTGCCTCTAAACGTTGCCAGTTACACTTTTTCGATTTTTTTTTTCAGCGCTATCTATTGCAGGGTTCCAGAACTACTCTATGTGAATAAATCTACGGATGTACCCTCCATTCTGTTTTTATTTATTTGTATTAAATTATGTACACTACTTTTTTTTCTCTCTCTCTCTCTCTCTCTATATATATATATATATATATTATTTATGTTTGACCAAAGTTTGAGTGTGGCTGTGTGTACTTCCAAGTTAGTAACTTATATTACAATGTAAATACTTTTCTTCAATTGAGATTAGTTTTTCATATAGGCTACATTCATTGTTAATAAATGTACAGTCAATATCAAATAATCATCAGCAGCCTTCATGATCCATTGCAAACCATATCTTTCTTCTCAAGGTCAACCACAGCCTCCTTACATCATCACGGAGGCTTGGTAAGCTATGTAATTAACCCCTTCTATATCGACAACGTCTTTTGATTTTATTCTGGCTCCTACTAATCAATTGTATTCACTTTAGGAAGGATCTTTAGCAATTATAAGGCTTCAAACTATCTCAATCAACCCTTTTAACTACCACGGATCCTTTCTAAGCTGTATAAAATCGTCTACATATTGCTAGAATAAACTATAACATACGTCGACGGTACAGAAGGGGTTAAAGGAGTATTGTTCACATTTCAGTGTAGGCAATACTTTGGAGTGCTTTTGCATATCGGTGTAGTCTTAAATCATTGTATTTATAATTACTATGGCTGATATGGTGATAGCAAACATGCGTTTCTACAGACTCTACACGAGACACGTGTACACCATTGCAGCAAGCGAGAGGAACTGTCAATAAACAGACGACAGAACTTCACAGAAGTATTTTCCCGCGATAGGGAGGAGCTATGAGCTACCGCCATCTAGTGCAGGGTTCCAGCCAAATCTGAAAAATAATGGCCAACTATTAAAACGGCTGATTTTCTAAGCACGCCCCTCTTAGGTATTCTTACTCTATGGTGGTGAGGTAAAGGGAGGGGCAGGGAGGAAGTGGGAGCGGCGGGGAGGGGGGAATGGCCACGTGGATTTTGCACATGAAGTTGCCTATGCGCTCTCGAAATCTGTCATGGGTAATATAGCAAGTCCGCTGGTTAATACTGTATACGCTGTGAGCGTAAAACTAGGCATAACATACAGGTAGATAAATAACTCATAAAAAACAATCAATCACACCATATACGAGTATATGAATATTAATAGGGAACTAAGCGGTGATTAGACATGAAGGAGCAACATCCCGTGACGTCATACCTCCAACACCTTTTATGACTCCACCCCCATCCCCGCGTCACCCGGGATCACTTTTGTTACATTGCGACGGCGGAGAGGTGTGTCAGCGATTACGTCCGGGTTTACTGTGATATTTTATAGTGTTAAAAGCGAATACAGGTCAATTAATGCCTGGAAAAGCGAGACTAATAGTTATTAGAGTAGATAATGGAGAAGGACCGGAGACGAGAGGAAGACCGAAATAATCCAAAGTTTCTCTAGCTGCTCAAGGTAGGAGCTGTTTTGTGTTTGGTTTGATTTTTGCAGGACTTATCATGTGCACGCTATTATTTCCCTAAATACTCAGTCATCTCCCAATTAATATTATTTGCATCGTTCTTAGTTATTTCTACAGTATCCTGGTGCTTTGAAGATATTTACATTTTGAATAGGATGAAGGATGCTTGGATTAGCCTACAGAGTGATTTGATTTCCGGGTTAATATACAGGAGACGCAACAATGTGTTTTTCAGGTATTTTTTTTGGTATTTTGATTTTGTTTTTGGTGTTTTAGTCGTATCTAGTGATGACATTGAATGGGAATCAAGCATTTACCCATTATCCATCAATCTAAAGACACGCCCCCCGATAGTGGGGAGGGCTATGAAGATCAGGGAAATTGAGGGGTAAAAAGCGTATAGAACACTATAGAACACGATAATACACATTTGTAACCCAAATTTGGCTCGGGTTTGTTCAATTTCCAGACCCATAAAACCCGATTTTTTGAAAACCCGAGCCAAGTTTTGACGAAACTTGGCTCGGATTTAACAAATGTAAAAATGAAAAAAATACAGTAACCTTGGTAAATTATTGGCTCGGGTTTTGTCAATTTCCAGACCCATAAAACCCGACTTTTTGAAAACCCGAGCCAAGTTTTGACGAAACTTGGCTCGGATTTAACTAATTTAAAAATGAAAATAACACAGTAACCTTATTAACATGTTGGCTCGGGTTTTGTAAATTTCCATACCCATATAACCCGACATTTAGAAAACACGAGCCAAGTTTTGACGAAACTTGGCTCGGATTTTACTAATGTTCATGTTAAAATTACACAGTAACCCTAATAAAATCTTTGTTTGGGTTTTCATAAGGTTAACATTAGCCTAACCTAACGAAGTAAAAATGGAGTTAACATTAGCCTAACCTAACAACCTTACCTAACCTAACCTAGTAAGAATGGGGTTAACATTAGCCTAACCTAACAACCTTACCTAACCTAACCTAGTAAGAATGGGGTTAACATTAGCCTAACCTAACAACCTTACCTAACCTAACCTAGTAAGAATGGGGTTAACATTAGCCTAACCTAACAACCTTACCTAACCTAACCTAGTAAGAATGGGGTTAACATTAGCCTAACCTAACAACCTTACCTAACCTAACCTAGTAAGAATGGGGTTAACATTAGCCTAACCTAACAACCTTACCTAACCTAGTAAGAATGGGGTTAACATTAGCCTAACCTAACAACCTTACCTAACCTAACCTAGTAAGAATGGGGTTAACATTAGCCTAACCTAACAACCTTACCTAACCTAACCTAGTAAGAATGGGGTTAACATTAGCCTAACCTAACAACCTTACCTAACCTAACCTAGTAAGAATGGGGTTAACATTAGCCTAACCTAACAACTTTACCTAACCTAACCTAGTAAGAATGGGGTTAACATTAGCCTAACCTAACAAAACCTAGTAAGAATGGGGTTAACATTAGCCTAACCTAACAACCTTACCTAACCTAGTAAGAATGGGGTTAACATTAGCCTAACCTAACAACTTTACCTAACCTAACCTAGTAAGAATGGGGTTAACATTAGCCTAACCTAACAACCTTACCTAACCTAACCTAGTAAGAATGGAGTTAACATTAGCCTAACCTTACAACCTTACCTAACCTAACCTAGTATTATTGGTGGGGGCTGCCGCCCCCACACCTCCGCTGGTTGGGTACTGGCTGAAAAACTTATTGTTTTACAGTAGGCCTATGTATTTTATTTTATTTTTGTTCTCCCTTATAATACATTTCAGCTCTTAATGACATATATAGCAATGATGTATAGCCTATGCTCTACCGGACCTATTAGGCCTAAAAAGATCGATGGGCTAACTGTCGGTCCAAAACATCAGTATGGTAACCAACTAGCCCTTGCATGCCAGTTTAATCCTATGCGAAAAAATCTTTTACTTTGTTACTTTGCGATGACCCATTAAGATTCCCTAGCTAGCTGTGGTCCGGCTCCTTTATGTTGTCCCAACCAACCAACTAACCTTAATGAACAGAGGAGGTACTGGGCTGCCTGGCTGGCCGCTGGAGGCTCGATCACCACTCATCTTGGTCAACAGCTGGTGGATTTTTGTTTCGAATTTTTCCATGTAAAACAAGTGTATGTGCATTTCAAAACCAGCTGTCCTCGCCAGCTGTATTTGGAACACTGGTTATTGCACTTTGGACAGTTTACACTTATTGGAAGGCGAAAAGGTCTTAAGCAGCCTCAGTGTTTTTAAAGACGGTGGAAAAAGCTTTGATCGGCTCACACCCTCTACACAAGCTGGCCAGAGTCAAACTGACAGCTTATATCCTGGGCCACCTGTTTTCCAAATCATGGCATCACCTGATTGGTCGATAGACATCACGTGTCAGTGAACTCGAGTACTCTTGGCATGAATTAGGTAGGGTGATTACTTTGGCTATGACGCCACCAGTATAGTTCATTGCATTCGCCACCAGATGTCTCAGTTGTTGACTGACAGTCACGAAAAAGAAGTCTCCCAGATGAAGACGAAAAAGAAGAAGTGTAAACAAACCCTTAAAACGTAAATATCCATATAATATGTATTATGTTAGTTTCCCGGGAATGACACCTACATCAACAATTTGGAGAAAAATCGCTTAATCACATGCTATTGAGCTTAATTTTTTACCAATATTGTAGCGCCTCCTGTATATTGACCAAAATAGTAAACTTTGGGAAGACATTAGCCTAACCCAACAACCTTACCTAACCTATCCTAGTATTATGGGTGGGGGCTGCTGCCCCCACACTCCCGCTGTTTTTTTTTTTTTTTTCTTTGTTTTTATGTGCTAGCCTACCTTAACAACCTAACCTAACCTAACCTAGTATATGGGTGGGGGATGCCGCCCCCACACCCCCGCTGGTTGGGTACTGGCTGAAAAACTTATTGTTTTACAGTATATATGTATTTTTGCGTTTTTGTTTGTTCTCACTTATAATATATTTCAGCTCTTAATGACATATATAGCAATGATGTATATGCTCTACCGGACCTATTAGGCCTAAACAGATCGATGGGCTAACTGTCGGTCCAAAACATCAGTATAACCAAAAATATCCCTGAGTAGATGATAATGCATGTGGCCAACTGTACACAAGGAGAGCCGCCCAAAGCATCAACGCGCCATGGACGATACCCATGAACGATCAGCGGAAATCGGTCAATATACAGGAGGCGGTACAATATTGGTAAAAAATTAAGCTCAATAGCATGTGATTAAGCGATTTGTCTCCAAATTGTTGATGTAGGTGTCATTCCCGGGAAACTAACATAATACATATTATATGGATATTTACGTTTTAAGGGTTTGTTTACACTTCTTCTTTTTCGTCTTCATCTGGGAGACTTCTTTTTCGTAACTATCAGTCAACAACTGAGACATTTGGTGGCGAATGCAATGAACTATACTGGTGGCGTCGTAGCCAAAGTAATCACCCTACCTAATTCATGCCAAGAGTACTAGAGTTCACTGACACGTGATGTCTATCGACCAATCAGGTGATGCCATGATTTGGAAAACAGGTGGCCCAGGATATAAGCTGTCAGTTTGACTCTGGCCAGCTTGTGCAGAGGGTGTGAGCCGATCAAAGCTTTTTCCACCGTCTTTAAAAAACACTGAGGCTGCTTAAGACCTTTTCGCCTTCCAATAAGTGTAAACTGTCCAAAGTGCAATAACCAGTGTTCCAAATACAGCTGACGAGGACAGCTGGTTTTGAAATGCACATACACTTGTTTTACATGGAAAAATTCGAAACAAAAATCCACCAGCTGTTGACCAAGATGAGTGGTGATCGAGCCTCCAGCGGCCAGCCAGGCAGCCCAGTACCTCCTCTGTTCATTAAGGTTAGTTGGTTGGTTGGGACATAAAGGAGCCGGACCACAGCTAGCTAGGGAATCTTAATGGGTCATCGCAAAGTAATATAAAGTAAAAGATTTTTTCGCATAGGATTAAACTGGCATGCAAGGGCTAGTTGGTTACCATACTGATGTTTTGGACCGACAGTTAGCCCATCGATCTTTTTAGGCCTAATAGGTCCGGTAGAGCATAGGCTATACATCATTGCTATATATGTCATTAAGAGCTGAAATGTATTATAAGGGAGAACAAAAATAACATAAAATACATAGGCCTACTGTAAAACAACAAGTTTTTCAGCCAGTCCGCCCCCACCAATAATACTAGGTTAGGTTAGGTAAGGTTGTTAGGTTAGGCTAATGTTAACCCCATTCTTACTAGGTTAGGTTAGGTAAGGTTGTTAGGTTAGGCTAATGTTTACCCCATTCTTACTAGGTTAGGTTAGGTAAGGTTGTTAGGTTAGGCTAATGTTAACCCCATTCTTACTAGGTTAGGTTAGGTAAGGTTGTTAGGTTAGGCTAATGTTAACCCCATTCTTACTAGGTTAGGTTAGGTAAGGTTGTTAGGTTAGGCTAATGTTAACCCCATTCTTACTATGTTAGGTAAGGTTGTTAGGTTAGGCTAATGTTAACCCCATTCTTACTAGGTTAGGTTAGGTAAGGTTGTTAGGTTAGGCTAATGTTAACCCCATTCTTACTTAGTTAGGTTAGGGTAATGTTAACCTTATGAAAACCCAAACAAAGATTTTATTAGGGTTACTGTGTAATGTTAACATGAACATTAGTAAAATCCGAGCCTTGGCTCGTGTTTTCGAAATGTCGGGTTATATGGGTATGGAAATTTACAAAACCCGAGCCAACATGTTAATAAGGTTACTGTGTTATTTTCATTTTTAAATTAGTTAAATCGGAGCCAAGTTTCGTCAAAACTTGGCTCGGGTTTTCAAAAAGTCAGGTTTTATGGGTCTGGAAATTGACAAAACCCGAGCCAATATTTTACCAAGGTTACTGTGTTTTTTTCATTTTTACATTTGTTAAATCCGAGCCAAGTTTCGTCAAAATTTGGCTCGGGTTTTCAAAAAATCAGGTTTTATGGGTCTGGAAATTGAACAAACCCGAGCCAAATTTGGGTTACAAATGTGTATTATCGTGTTCTATAGTGTTCTATACGCTTTTTACCCCTCAATTTCCCTGATCTTCATAGCCCTCCCCACTATCGGGGGGCGTGTCTTTAGATTGATGGATAATGGGTAAATGCTTAATTCCCATTCAATTTCATCACTAGATTAGACTAAAACACCAAAAACAAAATCAAAATTCCAAAAAAAATACCTGAAAAACACGTTGTTGCGTCTCCTGTATATTAACCTCCAAAATCATGTGGCCAACTGTACAACCTATTATCCCCCTGATCCTGTTATTATCATACATTTGTCACAGTAATTGTCTTGGTTATCACTTAACCTCTTGGCTTTACGGGATATTACAGTAATATAATATGGTGAAGATTCAAAGATTACGTAGATGGAGGTTGATATAATTGTATATTCAAGCATCGTGATCCAGTACCGTCCGGGGTCAATATTTACGAGTCACACAACAGCTGGAATCTCATTTCTAATGGTAGTTTTGGGTTCCTATCATTCTATGTTTCATTACTATATACTTTTTATCCACCGGAAAATATTATTTTTTCTTGTTTTTTTTATTTTTTTATTTTTTTATTTTTTTATTTTTTTTAGCATTAACCTAACCTAAAAACCTAACCTAACCTAACCTAAATGTATTTGGGGGCTGTTAGGTTAGTTTTTTTGGTTAGGTTAATGCAAAAAAAAAAAAAAAAAAAGCCAAGAAAAAAAAAAGCCAAGAAAAAAATAAAAAATTCCGGTAGATAAAAAGTATATAGCAATGAAGCATAGAATGATAGGAACCCAAAACTACCGTTAAAAATGAGATCCCAGCTGTGGTGTGACTCGTAAATATTGACCCAGTCCGGTATCCAGAGTTTTCTCATATTTAGTTCATTCGGGAAGGATGTAGTTACCGGGTGTACCACTACCGACATACAACATAAATCATCTATAAATACTTCTAATAAAATAAATATTTATAAAACTATAATAGCCTACTAGGTTAGGTTGTTTGGTTAGGGTAATGTATTTTTGTATCCAAAGGCAGTCAAAATAGACGGGAACATGATGGTGAGCGTGCGCGTAGTACACCCGGTAACTACATTCTTGCAGCTTGCATTAAAAATCACCTAGCCACTAACTCTACATTAATTGAGAATATTATTATTACTGGGGGTACGGTACTGCACTTTGTGTAGCCTATGCTAACTATATTAATCTTAATGTGTTGTCCGTTAGCATAGGATACTTACGACTGTAAATGCATGTAAATTACTGGTAACCAATGAAGTAAGCTTGATTAAGATATTTATTGTATACTTATGCCTTCTTAAAAAAAAATATATAATATTACAAAGTAAACAATTATAAATATGTAAACAAAAAGTAGAGATAGAAAGCATTGCATTAAGGATGAAGTGGATACAGGGAAAAGGCAGAAGTGTGGGTGCATTCTGGAAAAAAATACTGCTAAAGAGAGTAAGAGAGATAGAGAGAGTACAAAGAAATACAAAGGAAGTTATGCAATAATAGCAGTGCGTTCCGTTGACAGCTAGCAAAAAATGGACAATATACATTTTAGGTCACGTATGGGGATATACGTGTTTTCTATAGCTTTCTCTTACAGTATTAGTCACCGCAATATATGTCTTTACCGCTGCAAATTAAATTATTTTTCGTTAGATATTGTGGGTTAAATAAGGGTGGAAGGAAAAATGGCGGCCATCTTGGAATCAATGGAGAACGAATATTATTCACTTATCCACCGTATTTTTAGTATTTTTTCATCTTCTATATCAATGCTAACCTAGCGGGGGTCTGGTTAGGTTAGGTTGTTAGGTTAGGGTAATGACATAATATGGTTTTCGGTGGGGCATGTTTTAATATTTCTATGTAAAGGGTAAAATGTATTTGCAGAAGGAAACACACTAATCAATTATGAGAAAAAAGGGTATTTATCAAGGAAACCGGTCACGAATTTTCCTGGAAATTTGGAAGTCACCCATCGAATGAACATAACCTATACTTCATATTAATATATGTTTCAACCTTCGGTAAAACCTATTTAAAAAGCGGTAACAACATGTCTTCCTACCTTTAAAATTAATGTTGTCAAGACTCCTATAGATGGCGCGGGGCTTTTTTCAGCCATTTTTATGTGGCCTGGGGAGCTCTTTTTCCCAACCTGTGTGCTTTCACGCCATCTGCCAAACTTCTTGGTAAGTAATAAGTCTTAAAATTCCGAACCTCTGCGCGTCACAATACGTCAGCATACCCCTTGAACTTTGATTGGCGTTTCTGCCATTACGTCATCATTTCACCAAGGGAGCCAATCCCTTTGCTCCTGTGTGTTTTACAGGTAACCAATGACAGCCAAGCACCTGCAAGCAAAGAAATTCTCAGTTGCATGATGTCAGCCAAGTGTATCGGGTGCTCTCCTCTATAGTATTATCATTGACACCACGAGGAACGATCAGGCTGCATTGAAAATATTCACAGACCCCGGCTTATTACCTACTTCAGTGACCTGTCCTCATTGCAATCAGCCTTGTAATTTTCGTGACGATAAGGACAAGTGGCGTTGTACCCACTATTACTACCTTCACAAGACCACAAAGCGCCGCTATTCTGGGTTCGTTTCTTCACATAGGAAGGGTACATTTCTTTTTAAGGCCAAGCTCAAACCCTGGCAAATACTTGGATTTATCAATTTGTGGCTTAATAGACGACGTATTTCTGCCCACTCTGACCCACCGCAGCCTACTCCATCCACATCTTCTCAATAAGGTACGCAAGTACGATAGCTTAGGTTACTTTTTTTTTTTTTTTTTTTTTTTTTTTTTTTTTTTTAGAGACAATGAACGGAGGAAGGAAAAACACAGATAAAACAAAAAGGTCCATGTGCCTAAAGGCATCCTCCATTCATAAAATGTTTGTAACAACTGGATTTAAACATTTGTAGATTGTAAGTTTGTGGAAAGCAATTCGAGAGAAGTGAATTCCAAAGAGTAGTAGCTCTGGGGATAAATTAATTCTGATAAGCAGAAGTTCTGCATTGTGGAGGAGAAAGTGTAAATTCATGGGCGCTCTCAGCTGCCCTAGTTCTACGGGGAAAGATGTGGAGAGGCGGCACAATTGAAGCAAGTTCCTCGGAACAATTGCTGTGAAAATATCTGTAGAATAATGCAAGGGATGCAACGTTTCTTCGTATGGATAATGTAGGAAGGTCCTGTGTGATTGCAGGGTTATTGATTAACCTAATAGCTTTATTTTGAATGTTGTCCAACTGCCTCAATGCAACCACTCCACTTCCACCCCACAGAGGTGAACAGTAATCCATCTGAGAACACACATGACTTTTATATATTACGGCCAACTGATCGTCAGTGAAGAATTCTCGAACTCTGTACAGGAGTCCCAGTTTTTTAGAGGCATTCTTAGCAATGCTTCTAACATAATGTGTCCAGCTCAAGTTAGTAGTTAATGTTACACCGAGAATGTTAATACTAGGGGAAGTGGGAATATTTAAATCATTAAAAAATATATGGCAGTCAGTGAGATTCTGTCGGTTAGAAAATTGAATGTACTTGGTTTTCTGTGCATTAAAGGAAACTAGATTCTTTTGTCCCCATCCATTAATTCTAGAAAGGTCCTGGTTCAGAGAAATTGCAGTGTTTATTTTTGAATTTATAAGATCGGGTTGGGTGAAAGAATTGGTAAATGTGAAGGAACTGTGGAGTGTTGAGTCATCTGCGTAGGAATGTATTGGATTATGAGTGGTAGATATGAGATCATTGATATGAATGAGGAACAGAATTGGGGCCAAAACTGATCCCTGGGGAACACCAGCATTTATTGAGTGAAATTGAGAATAAAGGCCATCTACCATTACACGTATTTTTCTGTTATGAAGATAAGAAGAAATTAGTGGAACTAATGATGCAAGGCCGTAGTGTGACATCTTCGACAATAAGGATTGATGCCAGACTCTATCAAATGCCTTTGATATATCCAGTGCTATTGTATGTGTTTCACCATGTTGGTCTGTAGCTTGGTTGATTTGATGCGTAAGAAGGCAAAGAATGTCTGCAGTTGATCGACATCGTCTAAAACCATATTGCCTATCACTGATTAATTTATTATTCTCAAGATGCTTAATTATGTGATTATTTAATATAATTTCAAAGACTTTACCAAGAGTGGAAGTTATAGCTATTGGTCTGTAGTTTGATGGATCTGAAGAGGCACCTTTTTTAGGAACTGGACGAATGTTTGCTTCTTTCCAGGGTACTGGAAAGCATGAGGTATGAGTACACAAACGGAAAATTGTTGCCAATACAGGAGCGAGCACCAAGGAGCAATTCTTAAGTACTATTGGAGGAATTTCATCTGGACCAGGAGCCTTATCTACGGAGAGATTCTGCAAAATAGTTTTGACATGTCTGGTGTGGATCTTAAGTGAGGGAATTTCAGGCGAATTAAAATTAAGTACAGGGACATCTTGATTTATTTCATCTAAGGTTGAGTTGGTGGAGAAAATATCCGCAAGAAGGTTAGCTTTACTTCGTGGGTCACTTACAAGATTGCCAGTCGGAGATTTTAATGGTGGAATGGATGAAGCAGTAGTGAAGTTGGATTTGAATGAGTTAAGAGTAGACCAAAATATTTTGTTATCATTTGGATTATTTAGAAGTTTATTTGCCTGCTTGTGGAGAAAGTTTGATTTAGTTAGGTTTAATACAGTTTTGGCATGATTTCTGATGTTTCTAAAGTAATTAAAGGCTTCATGTGTTTTTGATCTTGTGTATGCATTGTAGGCTATTGATTTTTGTTCAGTTACTCTAGCACAATTATGGTCAAACCATTTAGGTGAATTAGATCTTTTACTGTACTTTTGATGAGGAATAAAAGTTTCCATTCCAATTTTTACAAAATCTTGTATGTGGCTCAAGGTGGAGTGTGCATCATTAGAAAAGAAAGAGGTCCAGGGAATATCAATAAAGAAACCTTGAAGACCCTCCCAGTCTGCCCTATCGTAATGCTATTTAGTCACCAAAACAGGTTCAGAGTGGGAAGGTGTGGTAGGTGATAGACAGGTGGCCTGTATCAGACAGTGATCAGAAGATCCAAGCGGGGACCTCACTGTAACATCATAATTTTCTGAATTGGTTGTTAAAAATAAGTCCAGTAGGTGGGAATTATGATTAGGATTATCTAGTACACGGGTGGGTTGGTTGACTAGTTGAGTGAGATTAAATGAGTCTGCAAATAACTCACATTCAAGACCAGCATCATCAGTCCTGGCTGAATGAGTGAGCCATTCAACATTATGGACATTAAAATCACCCAACACAGTGATTTCAGAAGAAGCATTTAAGTTGAGGACACTGAGTTGTGAGGACAGAAAATCAAAAAGACTTTGTTTAGTTAGGTTAGGTTAGGTTAGGTTAACTTTCGCCAAATGTTGGCTCGGGTTTTTCACATTTCGGGTTTTATGGGTTTAAGAAACATGAAACCCCGAGCCAACTTTCGAAATTAAATTACTGCCTTTTTTTTCTTTTGCAAAATGCAAAAACCCAAGCCAAGTTTCGCCAAAACTTGGCTCAGGTTATTATTTTATTTTTTTTTTTTTTTTTAATTTTCAATATTTTACATTCAGAGTTCTTCCAATATTAGGCCTACCCCTTATTTTCGCCTTTTACCCCTCAATTTCTCTGTACTTCATTGCCCTCCCCACTATCGGGGGCCGTATCTAAAGATTGTTGGATAATGGGGAAAACGGTTTTTCCGGAGATTCTAATTAATGACAACCGCTGTATAATGATGAAAACTAGCTAAAACCAAAACAAAATATCATGAAATAAAAGTTGGCCAATTTCCTTGATATTTTCCGAAAAAGGATTATAATCCACAAAACACATACGTGAACTAAAATGCATATTGACTCAAAACATTGCTTCCTGCGAGCGCTTCGCTAGGCTAGCTGAATGACATTGTTTCCTCACTCTGCTCGCTCTGCTAGGCTAGCAAAGCAAGCAGCCAAAAGAGGTTGCTAGGTTGGCCTAGCAGAGGGTATTATTCTAGATCCGGTTTCACAGCTCACTCATCAATTTATATGGCTTCTATAAATTTGTCATACTATTATACCATACTTCATTCCTATATCGGTCAGTAGCGGCGCAAATGGAATTATAATTACTGTGAAAAAGTTAATATTTACCTCCTGTTATCCCCACCCAAAGATGAAGATTGCGGAGTAAATACTGTAGACTTCATCAACTTTTTTTTCGGTGACCGTCAATCTTTTATTATTTTAATACCAAACCAGCGGGGGTGTGGGGGCAGCAGCCCCCACCTAATATACTAGGTTAGGTCAGGTATGGTTGTTAGGTTAGGCTAATATTACCCCTTATTTTCGTCTTTTACCCTGCACTTTCCCTGATCTTCATAGCCCTCCTCACTGGTGGGGGCCGTGTTTTTAGATTGTTGGATAATGGGTGAATACTTATTTCCGCCAGTCCTTAGTATAAAACAACACTGTATATTAAAGAAAACTGAGAAAAACTAAAACACATAACGCTAAATTCGCTGTGAAACCGGATCTAGAATTTTACCATAGTATTGGATGAGAATAGAGATGAACAGCAGTTACTAATTCATGATTAAACATATATATTTGACATCATGCCCACCCCTAGAGAATGTTCCCACAAATATTTTATGCCTACACTGCAACATACTCAATTAAGACGTCCATATCTCTTCCTATCCGACAATATATAGGCTACCTCCCCAGGCCACAACGTACGGCACACTCTCAGTTAACAGGCCGCCAGACTGAATATTATGTATAATAACAATGTTAACTTAAAGTGATCTGAGCCTGTGTGCCAATGGTTGGACGGTTTGAATAGTTATATCGGGAAATGTATATTAACTCTTTCACGCTTTTATGACGCAGAGGTTGCCAGATTAGCAATAAGAAATAGAGTCCTCTCACTCTTATAATTACCTCTCCAAAATTAGTTTTCTGGTCACAGTTAACTCAAAGACAACTGCAGAGGTTGAAGTAACTAAACTAAAGGTTTCTAAATACCCCTGATGGTAACAAAGGCTTTAGATTTTTTATTTGTTTTTTTCTATATTCCAACTACTCCCTCTCGGGCATAGGCTGATAGCCTTTACACTCTACCGCTGAACACGGTGAGGCCCGTGAGGTCTTGCTCCAGTCTAGGGAGTGAGACATACGAAGCTTCACGGCTCGAAGCAACTGCATCTCTGAAACTGCTTCGCCTCTGCGCTTCACCGTCTCACCCCCCAGGCTCGGACCCTCACTCTCAGAACGCCACCTATTGAGCAATTAACTCACTAGGCATTGCCCCCCTGTAACCTATTTTTGAATATGGGAATATTCATACAATGCGATTTAATCAGGGAACAATGAGGGTATTTTTTTGGCATTTCGATGTGCTGTGGTAATGCACTGATACTAGGTACAGCACAAATTCCATCCCAATAATATCTTCCCATTGACATATTGGGATTCGAACCCGGTTCCATTGGATTACCAGTCCAGTGGCAAGACCACTCCGCCACACCTCCCCTAATAGGCTCAATATCGCGTCACAAGCGTGAAAGGGTTAAGCGTGAAGCTACTCAAACTTGTCTGTGAGGTACTGAGTCTTGACAGAACGAACTAACGTATGACAATCTTTACGATATACGTGAAACCTAAAAAAATATAACCTGGAAGTCGTGTCACTTTTAACGCCTTACGAGAGGGCCCGTCAGTAACTTCTACTACCCGCCAAGCGGGTGGTTTTACCCTAAACGACCTTGTTTCCTTGCTGTTTTTCATGCATAAACAAGAGCCAGAGCGTAATACAATTATGTATCCCTGAAAGGCGATAATTGAGCTTTCCAATGACACCAGAACCATCCTTCTACGACAACGCGTTCTCTTGCAACGATCGTGCAAGACGAAGGAAAAATCCCTAAAATACGGTAATTTCCTTACATAAATACCTGTGTAGCGAGGCAGTGAGTGTGGGTGTGTGTGTAGGTGGGCCCAGTGCTGGCGCGGGAGCCGTGCCGAACGGTCAGAGCCGACCTATGCTCCTCCTTCCGCTCGTCTCTCTCTCTCAGAGCCAAATATTGCTCAAAATTGCACGCCGCCTGAAGTCGGTCCCCGCCACATAGTCCTTTCTTCTCTAGACCGACTTAAGTCCGGCGCCCCCAGACAAGGGTTAAAGGTGAACTACAGGAATGAACAAAACAACGAAGATTAATACAGGGTCATAACTTGGAATGAATATACTGTAATATGTATAACAGCAATATCGATATAATTCCATTAAACTCCAGAAAAACATACTAATATACTGTATAACGTCGTTGGCATTCTCGGCGATCAGCTGGACGAGTTAAACTGTTCGGGAGTGACGCCATTGTATGGAGTGGCAGTTTGTAAACAACACTTGCAGCCCTGGACTGTCAGGTCTGTTTTTCGTAATTAATACCTTTCAAATCAATACTCAAGCTCCGCAAAAGATCGAACAACGTCCTGAAGATGTGGTGCACATCAAGAAATAATTCCATCTCTCCAACAATAAACATACAGGCAGTGTTTATGAGTGTTTAACCTGGTCTCGAGTCGAGGGAGGTCGCTTCTAAAGCCTATTTCCTATAATGATAATATAGTTTTCTGTTTAATTTATATATCGAGGTCCCTTGACCAGACAGTGGTGAAGCCAAATGTTGAGCTGTAAACATGCATACAATTTATAAGTTTCTCACATAAAAAAAACACACAGATTCACCCATTTCCCATGTCGAGAGTTCCCGCCATTGGCTATAGTGACGTCACGGTAAACACGCCAGTTTGCCCCCCACAAAATAACTTGGATAAGCTATATTTCTATGTTGTTAAAACAAATTTATGAAAATTCTTCAGTATCATATACCTAAAACCAAGCAGATCTCAATGGACATTGGAGTTTGAATAGTTTTCTTCCCTGAAATTCACCTTTAATCCGGGAACGACGAGAACACTCTTAAAAGCTTTTAGTGGGCAAAGGCGAGAACACTTAAGAGGTAAGGCCTAAACAATTTTTTTTAAAAGGCCTCAGTAGCACTTAAAACAAAATAAATAGTGTTTAAGTGAGATAATTCCCCTCCATACCTACTATCACTCCTCCACATCTGTCAAAAATCCACTCCTTCCCCCCCCCTTCAATTATCACTATTTTCCTCTTATTCCCTTGTTCATCAGTGTATTTACCATGCCAATATCTCCAAACCGGTCCCAGGCTGTGGTCTTGCGTCTCTAGTGTGAGAGAGAGAGAGAGAGAGAGAGAGAGAGAGAGAGAGAGAGAGAGAGAGAGAGAGAGGCTTCAGAAGCCTTCAGTCTGCCTCGAGGCTTGAGATTTCCAAGATTGAGGCTCCATATTTCATGAATGAACTGTCGGCAATAATTCAAGATTTCCACCATCCAATCACTATTCCCACTTGTTTTATTGCTGCTATATGTTACTATCTTCATATTAAACAAAAAATAGGCGCATACACAGTAAAAAGAGGGTGTTTTTGCAAAAACACAAAAAATGCGTTTGTTTGTTACACTTCTAAAACACATTTTGGCATTCTTATATAAACGTGTTTCCTTAAAAACAAAACAAGCGTTTTGTATAAACAATAAAATGTGTTTAAGGGTTTGTTACACTTATAAAACGGATTTAGGCGTTTATAGATGAAACACTTGTTCTATTCTAAACACCTTATGTTTTCTTGTAAACACTTGTAGTCATTATAAAAGTAAAGATATTCATTATTTATGTTGTTTTAAAATGGATAATAACATCCACATGAAATCATAGTTTTAATATATCCACGAATGTTGCATCCAATTTTATTTTCTCGTTCACAATATGACAAAACAAGAAAGCGTTTACAAAAACACATGAAACTTCAGATTGTTTAATTTTTAAACACAATGTTTTAATATAAACTTATATGTATTAAATGCAACGAGCCAAAAACTTATAATGTTTCTCAAAACATCGTTTTTTTTTTTTTTATAAAAACATTGTTTGTTTACTGTGTATGAATAAGTAATAACGATATTTATCGTACAATTACGATTTTAGGCGGTAATATAGTCTAATATGGCCGCCCAGTATTAGGGTGTTCACTACATACAGCTCGCCTTTTAAAGGTTAAAAATATTCTTGTGATTGATTTGTAAGACAGCAACATTATCGAAGTATATTGAAATGTGTAAGGAACAAACTTGGAACAAACATTACGTATGCAATGCAGAAATAAAATTAATAAAGACTGGTAGTCTACAGTACAAGAGTAGCCGGGTTATCTGTATAACTAAAACTCCTCAATTACGGGATTCCTGTCGTGTGTATTTTTTTTTCTGGGGGGGGGGGGCTCTTACCTTACTCAAGGGACCTTACAGAAGCGCGGATAAGTGCTACTTTTCTTATTTTGTCAATTTCATTATCACTCTCCTATACAATTTTCAAAGTTATTTTTGTACAGCCATTCCAGGACACTTTGTTTACATTCTAGCCTCCTTGGAGGCTCCTCCCCGATGCTCAGTAGCCAATCAGAGTGGAGCCTCACCTACAAGACGTCAGTACATTTGTATTGGTAAATTCTTTTTATCGACAGCCTAAGCTGAAGATTGCAGAGTAAACACGTAGACTTCATTGACTTTTCTTTCGGCGCCCGTCAATCTTTTATTGTTTTATTAATACCCAACCAGCGGGGGTGTGGGGGCGGTAGCCCCCACCCATAATACTAGGATATGTTCGGTAAGGTTGTTAGGTTAGGCTAATGTCTTTTCAAAGTCCCTAGATTGTTGGGGTATCGGAATTACAATTAACAATGCAAATGCTAATAAAAAGTGCTTTCCGCACTTTCTAACAATACAATACGCACTTACAAACCATTACAATATAAAAATATAAAATAAAATAAATAGAATAAAAGGAGTTGTTCTTAGTCTCACATCAGTATAGCCCAGTGTTATTCACTAATTTTTTCAAGAGAGCCAAAAGTTCAGGACATATTCAGCGTGAGAGCCGCATAAACCATAAGGCAAATAAGCCACAGGGATAAGCAGAACAAAATATATATAGGAACTAAATTAAAAAAAAATTGTGGGTTTCCATAGCCTCAGATTTATAGAACAAGACTAGTAACAATTATTGTATTGAAATTCTTTAGTAAAAATAAATTATATTGAAATTCTTGACTACTAATATACATTTTGAAAATAAATACTTTAATTTAATGTTGTGATGACCGGAAATGAACCAGCTGTTCTTTTAATTTGTCCATGCTGTAGGCTACTTGTAATTTGTCACTTGTGGAAGGTTGTATTTCTGGTGGTTCATTTTCTTTTGTGTGCTTACGTTTTGTAATAAATTTTTCCATTTTGATTATAGCCTGGAATCTAGATAATTCACTGCCTGGAATACGACAAATTGTTGAAAAAATAACCAAATGTGGAAAATACATCGCTTGAATTTGTAAGAATACGAGTTTAGGTCCACACATTTCATGCATACACCGAATCAGTCTTTTCTCATAAAATAACACTAATTTATGAGGCACAATAAGATGTGGTGTTAATAACACTAGTGAATAGACAAGACAGGCTAAGCATGGGCCGCCGAGCGCTGGACTTACGTAACCCACACGTACATTTCCTGTAGGCCTACATAAGCCTCGTTCTCTCTCTCTCTCTTTCTCTCTCTCATCATTTCTGTATAAGGGGTTCACGCTCTTTTCTCCTTTTCTCTTTGTTGAATAATTATGAAAAGTAAAGAATTGCCAGTCACGATATAGGCCTACTCCCATTAGCACTTTTATTTAGTGATACGTCTGATACGGCATTATGATGCAATTTATATCTAATACTTTAAACTGTTCACTGATTACTGATGAATTATCTCTCTCTCTCCTCTCATGCGAGCCACCAATTAGGTCATTGCGAGCCGCCACTGGCTCGCGAGCCGCGCAATGAAGACCACTGGACTATAGCCTATAGATGTATATAGTTAAGTGTGTTATTAAAGTTTCCACTGTTCTTGCATACGTTTTTATGCAGACCGTGGGCTCATACGATATTATAGCCTAATTTGTGGTAGTTACAAAATATATTTTCGTCGAGTGTGATACATTTCGCAATTTCAGTTTTCTATTAAGCGAATGCATGTATATGAAAACTGTCATTGATTGAGGTTATGTGCGGTCAGCTATAATGCGAAGCAATACAATGCTAGCTAGTGTCCCGTTCAGCCTATTGACAGTGCTGCTAGCCTAGCAAAGCGCTCGCACAAAGCAATTTTTTGCTCGCTGTCAACGGAACACACTGCAGGTCTAGCGACCCCTAGAGATTGTTTGCCCATTAGACCCATGCAATTCAAAGTGTTCAGAAGTGGTTTAGAGTGAGTAAGGGACAATTAAAAAGGGAATTACTGCCCTAGGATTAATGGCCATGGCAGGGTTACGAGATATGTTAGTAGGGGACAATTTGGGTTAATAACATAATACAGCTGTAAGATATATATTTCATGTATCTGAGGAACAGTGAGTAACATCTTGGTTATCTATTCATACATGTAGTGATCCTCGATGTATCTTAAAAAAAAAGGAGAAAACAAATTATTAATTTACAAATGCAGTCAGTCGAGGGTTTAGGGCAAGATGTTTGTCTAGGGCTCTAGGCGATGTTTAAAGGAATTAACGGTGGTTCAGTCTATAACATCTCGAAGAAGATCATGCCACAAGTTCACAACTCGATTGCAGTTCATTTTGTCGATGGCTCTAATGATTTTGAAATAAGGTCACAATTTGTGCGGAGTTGAAGGAAATATATTTTACTTTTCGAAGACGCTCCTCGTATGTTTTTTTTTTTTTTTTTAGATTAAGTTTCATTTTGGTAACTCTACGTTAAAGTCGTTCAAGTTTATCCATTATTTTTGGCACTACTAGCACCAGGATTGAACACAATATTCTAGAAGAGGACAGACTAAGCTATTGGAAAGAGTGAATATTTCATCTACGAATTTATGCTCAAATAACCTGTCTATAATGCCAATTATTTTGTTTACCTTCTTAAGAGCTTCTGTACATTGTTGACTAGGTTTTAGGTTACTCGATATTGTTACTCCCAAACCTGTCTCTCTATCTACTCTCTTAAGCTAGGTGTCATTCATTGAACAGTTTGATATCTCATTTCGGGTTCCGATATGGAGTACTTTACAATTTTATCCGCATTAAAACTCATTTGCCAAATTTAAGCCCAACATGATAGTTTATCTAGGTTATTTTGCATATCTTCTACATGTTCATTGAGAGTACAGTATTTGCAATTTTTGTATCGTCTGCAAGCTTTGAGATTGTACAGGCGAGGCCCTCATTAATGTTATTTATGTAAACTAGGAAGATAACTAGTCCAAGAACCAATCCATGGGATACCCTGCTAGTTACATTGGTCCATTTCGATGCTTTACTGTCTATAACTACCCTTTTAATTTCTTTCACCTAGCCAATTTTCTATCCATCTCAACACTCCGCCTTGTATTCCATGCGCTTTTGATTTTATCAATAAACGTTTGTGGAGTACTTTGTTAAAGGCCCCTTGATAATCAAGGTATACAATATCTACAGTTTTACTTCCATCATAATTATAGGTTGAGGATATCATAACAAAAGTCTAAGAGTTTGTCAACCAGAAATGTTTATTACGTAAGCCATGTTGAGTATCTTTAAGTGTGCTGTTTTCCTCCTAGTGATTTAAGAGTCTGTCTCTTATTAGTGGTTCTAGCATTATACAGACAACTGAGGTTAAGCTAATTGGATGATAGTTACTAGGTGAAGATATCCTGATTTTTGTGAATAGGCCTACTAGTGTTACGTTAGTGAGCTTCAACCCATCAGGCATAGTCCCAGCTACACAAATTTATTGATAAGCAGGGTCAGTGGTTTTGAGAGCTCACATTTAGCTTCTAGAACTGCAGGTGAGATTGTGTCGGGTCCAAGTGATTTATTTAACTTAAATTTCCATAAACATCTCAATACTTCTTTTTCTGTAATGCTGTTATTGCTTAGACTCTTAGAGCATAACAATTGTCTATCTGAACTGGCAATGCTGTAGTGATATCACCGTCTTCTGTTGTAAACACTCATGCAAAAACAGTTTTGAGCGCATTACTCACCTTTTCTTCGTTTTTGGTTTATTCTCCGTTCTCATCTCATGGTTGAAGTAACTACTTTCTTCTTTCTAATGTTCTAATGTATCATTTACCAAGGTTTTGTATCTATCATGAGCATTATTCTTCTCAAGCAAACAGTCTGCAATCTCTTTATTCCACCATTCAGGCTTATCATTATGGACTGTACATTTTTTGTAAATGGTATGCACTCTTGCGCTGCTTTTAAGTAAGTGATAGTTAAAAATTCCCAAGTCATTATTGTTAATCAAAAAGCTCCAATTAGTCTCTCATTGCTGCTTTTTTATTCATTACTATTAAACTTGGTCATGTCCAATATACGAAGTAGGCGTATCGCCCCACTTGGTTATAGGTACCAGTATATTAAAGCCTCCAAGAATTAGGGTATCTTGTATATTACTTATTTCTGCAATTTGTTGGTAAATCACTTGGTCAGTTTGCACTGTTTGAACTAGAGGTTTGTATATTAACACTCAAGCCGCGGTGACCGTCATATGATGGGCGAGAGATAAATGGACTATCCTCCGGTACCCGTCATATGACGGGCGGCATTCTGAGCACATTAGGGGCTCCGAGAGAGAGTCCGCGCATTGGGAGGACGATAGGCGAGCTCTGACCGCTTGGCACCACCACTGGGCCGGTTGTGAGAGTGAGACCACCGCCGCCCGGTTGTGAGAGTGAGACCACCGCCGCCTCCCTACACACACACGGCCTCGCGAGATCTGGAAAAAAATGAGGAAATCTCCTTATTTAGAGTATTTTCACCTCTGGTTGCACGATCGCTACAGGATAACCCATGGTCGTACAAGGATGTGTTACGACCGGGGCTCGTATAAAACAAGGGCTCTTAATCATTGGACTAGGAAAGCACACAGCCACAACAGTAACACTAGATCCAACCCCTGAACTTATAATGCCGGCGCACAAAAACACCTATACCTTCCAGAGTTAAATCTGCGATAACGGGGTATCCTATAACTCAGTATAAGTGCACTATTACTACAGGCTGATGATCTCTGATACAGCCTGATCACAACAATATACAATTACGGTAATAAGGTATACTAGGAAAAGATAGAGATCTTAATTAAATCACTGCAATGATTTAATGCAAACGAGAAGAAGGTATATTTAAAGTTACTCTAAACAATAATGAACTGTCACTCCTATACTAAAGAAAGTGAATGAAAGTCCCAAAGCATCGAGCAGGAATCTTCTGAAGAAAGTCTGATGCTAGGTTAAGATGATCGTATCGTATTTTGAACTGTAGTATAAAGCAGGAACAGGATATGACAATTGTAAGGACATATAGGGTTAACTGGCACGGGAATAATAACTGCGCAATAGTAGGAACTCAAACGGCAAAAGAAGTACTTCCTCATCAACGAAACAGCCTACTAGGGTTGCGCAACTCAACAACAACCTAGACTAATAAATGCCGTGAATAGTAATGCATACATAACAGAAAGAGTTTATAATCTAAATCTGGTGTCTGCTAGGCGAATAAAGTCTAGCTGGGATGTAGTGAGCTAGGAAACAATGGCTGAGCAAGCGGCTCGTAGCCTAGCGAAGTCCTTAAGGCTGTGCGGCCAAATTACGTTAATTGACTGGGTGCTCTCTTAAGAGATCCAGATCGCTAGTATCTGGTTCTCTCCTGGCGACCCTCTCAAAGTCAAAGCAAACGAGTTAGCACAGTGTTGGGTGGCAGAGGCAAAAGCCCTCACTCGCAACACAGTGCTAAACTCATAAGGTACACAGTCAGAAAGACCACCTAGGCTTCCCACGTCTCCGTTGCGATTGTACAGGTTCAACAAAACCTAGTACACATCGGAAATCACAACACCAGTAGCCTTATCCCAGTCTAGCATTAACTCCCCCAGCAGACCACCACGATATAGGAAGGGAGACACCGTGAGTGTGTCAAACCTCTACAGACATAAATGGTAACCCTTCCAAAATGCCTAACTAAACATGTGTTATCTGAGAGCTTCAGCATATAATACGATGGCGGATATATGAAATCGTGCAGGACCAAAGGGAAGTTATGATATTAAATAGAGTAGAAGAATGAGAGGTAAGAAGTTGAGAGAAAGTGCTCTATAGGTAGAAGTCGGGAGACAGGGGGGCAAGGGACATGTGAAGGGTATGCTAGTCAGGAAAGCTCTGAGGAGAATAGCTCCTCTGGACCCCTCCAGGATCCCACACAAAGGCACGGTGGTCAGCCAATCACAGGCCGCTACGTCACCCGGCAGCAGGCCTGCAGAAGGCGCCAGGAACCACCAGCCAATCAAAACCGAGAGAAAAGACCACGCGGGCCAGCAACTCCTCCGGGAGGGAGGAGGGAGGAGGAGGAAAAGCAACACTCACCTCCCCCACCCTGCTCGCTCGCTCTCTCTCTCTCCTTCACTACAATGCATCTTATGTTCAACTCATGATATAAAATACAATGCATTGTCACAGGCGAAAACAAAGAACACTTCTACCCTGCCTGTGACATGACGATTCACAAGAAAGAAAGTACAACATTGTAGACAGACTGTAGCCCATTTCACTGCCCTGGCGAGTGCTAGTGGCTACCGGGAGGCGATTCTGCCAACGCTGGCAGGCGTCACACCCCGCCCAAGATATAGGACGCTCAACATTAGGCGAGCACGATATCTGACAAGGCAGAATGCCGACAAGACCCGTCACACATAGCCACTCCGCCAGAAATGAAATGCAAAGCTCAATCTTACATAAAACAACATATCAACATAAAGAATATCTTATAACCCCTCCCAAACATAATAGTATAATTTTAGCCTGCTATGCTCCCAGAGCGAGCTTCACAGAACCCAGCCTCCTAAGTGAAAGACAGGTTCAACTTAGGACGTTAGCTATAACATAGGCAACTTACAATTAACTATCAAAAGAATTAGTTTTTATGTGATTTTGGATTTTTATAATATGTTTATGGCGGCTGCACTCACAGGGGCAAGCCTAGTTTTTCTCCACTCTCAACACACACTGACTGAACGGCGAGGATTCTCCTGCAAACAAACCCTCCCATGACAAACATTCAGCCACAACATTATCAGTGCCCTTAGCAAGCCACACATCCAACTTGTGTTCCGGCAGCACAACAACACCTGGCACTGATAAACTGCCCAGTTCAACACAAGACTGGCATTTCTCTTCGCTCTTTCCGGCAACGGGGCCTGCCAATAACCTTTCACTAGTTCTACCTTCGTGATAGGCGATGCAGCCCCGAGGCGGTCTATGGTGTCGTCAACTCTCGATAAAGTATAGGCGTCTATCAGGGATAATGCACACACACTCTCGCAATCAACACACTCACTGATCTTGCCACTTAACACAGGTTGCAAAGTTACAGGCAACGACCACTCACGACATTCCTTATCCCTCAAACCCTTCATCAACACGTAATCCAGCTCTGCTTGCACCACAGGCTGTCGAGCAGGATTTATACGGTAGGGAATTAAACTGAGCCTTGCACTATCTCCAGCCTGCATGTCGGATTCTACCCCGTACATCAGGCCTGGAGAAGCAACAAACATGTGGATGCACTGCCACAGCCTAGTAAACAACTTATCTCACAGAATAACAATCCTAGTGCCCTTCGTTCTTTCCGGCAACGGGGCCTGCCAATAACCTTTCACTAGTTCTACCTTCATGATAGGTGATGCAGCCCCGAGGCGGTCTATGGTGTCGTCAACTCTCGATAAAGTATAGGCGTCTGTCAGGGATAATGCACACACACTCTCGCAATCAACACACTCACTGATCTTGCCACTTAACACAGGTTGCAAAGTTACAGGCAACGACCACTCACGACATTCCTTATCCCTCAGACTCTTCGTCAACACGTAATCCAGCTCTGCTTGCACCACAGGCTGTCGAGCAGGATTTATACGGTAGGGAATTAAACTGAGCCTTGTACTATCTCCAGCCTGCATGTCGGATTCTACCCCGTACATCAGGCCTGGAGAAGCAACAAACATGCGGATGCACTGCCACAGCCTAGTAAACAACTTATCTCGCAGAATAACAATCCTAGTGCCCTTCCACAACCCAGCCGAGACCGCAGCTTCTAACCTGTAGTCTCCCTCCTTCTCCACCTTCGTCCCTAGAACAGCCAGGTCATGAGAGGGACAATCAGTACCATCTGTGCAGTCACTCCCATAGTTCACAATTGCTAAGGCTTCCCCACCGATACCGTACATGCGCACCCCCGCACTCCTCTCGACTACATCTGCCTGCGCAGCATCACCGCTTTTAGTGACATGGCAAGATACAGTCGGTCTATGGTAGGGCTGTTGCATTCGACTAGAGCAGCATTGGGAGGCTATGCGACGACCGGGCACTTCTATGCCACAGCCAACCTTACCAATCTGCTCAAAGTCCTCCTTCTGACCACCACCCTTGGCAGCCATGGGTCGACCTTGACCTGACAACCATGTCCAAGCCTCGTCGCCCACCTTGAACCTCCGAAACAACGAGGCTAACGGTCTTTCAACATTCACGTGACCTGCACGCGGAACATCTTGCACCGCCCGAGTTGTGTGGCTCAGGGGCTCGGCACGACCAGTGGGGTATGAACCGAGCTGGTGCTGGAGCGCTGCACACTGCTGCTCAGGCAGGTGCTCTAGCGCTTCCACAGCCACCAGACTCGTGTCCCCCGCCCACTGCTCCGCCGAGACATGACAATCCCTACTCTCCTCCACCTGTGCCCTACTGCCCCCCTCTCCTTCTCCACTTTGGCCGCAGGGACAGTAGGCTGCTCAGGTGGTTGCCTCACAAACTCCTCCAACAGGTTCACATGACATGTTTCCCCGTCCTCGTGTTTGATCTCGACAGCACCATTACCACACTTCTGAACTTCCGGATCATCCAACTGCAGTTTACAAATATCTGAGGGAACCAACCTGTCTAGATGCTTTCGAAGCAACCCAAGTCCTCCCCCAATATCAAACTGAGCAACCCTTTGTTCTCTCTGTGTGTAACGTTGCTGCCTCAGAGTCTCTTCCTGCCCTACCTCCTCACTAGCTCTGGCAGGTCCTGGGGCCTCTCCAGACTCCATCAATGGTGCCAATACTGAGTCGCCAAGAAGCGCTGCTGGTACTAAACTCTCCAAACTTTTACCAACATTAGCCGTCTTCTTCCGACCGTTCCTCCGTTGATCAGAAGACTGAGGAATAGGCTGTGAAACTTTGGATGCAAGAGGTCCAGTAACAACGCACTCCATAGGTTGTACTTGACACTTCTCTACCAACTCCTGTTCCTCCCTACTCACGTCGGCCGGCTTCTCGGCAACGACTAAGGGTGAAACCTCAGAAGTAGGCACCGCAAAGTCGTTGCCGAGAAGGAGGTCGACGTCCCCAACAGGCAAGTTCTCCACAACACCCACATCCAACTCTCGTGTCACACCATCCACCTCCAGTTCCATCCTGACCAACGGGTATGACTTGACAGCATTGATACCCTGCACCACAACCACCCGTGCCGCGTTTATTGGTCTACCAGTAAAGTTCTTCATTAAAGTCTGAGAGGCACCCGTGTCTCGCAACAGCTCAACTCCATGCTTCTTACCAGCCCACTTCACACAGCCATGCCCTCAATGGTCACAAAAGACATCGCGGACAGGGTTTGTGCCTTCCGGATTCTTCTCCACTGGCTGTGTCCCAGCCTCTGACGTTATACCCCGGGCAAACTCAGACGACTTCGGGGACACCCCAATGTTGCGAGCCAAAGACACGACTGCATTAGGTAGCTTGCTTGGACAGGCTCTTGCAAAATGGCCCTTCTTATGACAATGAAAACACTCTAACTCCCCCTTGGGCTTCCCTTGAGGTGGGGTAGGGCCCTGACCCTTCTTAAACAGGACGGTATTAGCTTTATGGTCAGACTTAGTATCGTTGCTCTTGTTGTAATGGTTATATGGTGAATCACCGACTCGGGGGGGTGGAGTGTTGCACCCCTTGTTACCTGCATCGTTCCGTTGTGCAGACCCGCACCCACGAATCAGTGACATCCGAAGGTCAGCCATCTCAGCTGCCTCCTGAAGAGTTCTTGGGTTTTTCTCTTTAAGATTCAACGTCAGATCGCTGCCCGTACACTTAAAAAATTGTTCTAGAAGCATCAGCTGTTTCAACTCCTCAAACGTCGATGCCTTCTCAGAACGCAGCCAGTTTCTAAATGCATCGGACAGATCCCGGGCATGCTCAAGAAAGGTGCACTCACGACCCTTCGTTACACCCCGGAACTTCAATCTGTACGTCTCTGGTTGTAACTCATATGCCCGCAGGACAGCCTCCTTCAATACCTCGTAACCGATGCATGACTCCAAGGGCAATGCATCATATGCCTTGAGTCCTTTGCCAACCAATCTAGAGGAAACAAGGGCTGCCCACTTAACGTCGGGCCATTGGTGCTCCCGGCACTTCTTCTCGAAACGCATAAAAAATTCAGTGACACCCGACTCATCAAATACAAGGACCAACTTGAGCAGGTGCGATAACGACTGATCAAGACCTCGATTCCCAGAACCGAGACGCTGCCCTGTCGACTCCACCCTAGACTTCTCAAGATCTATGTCTGCACAGTACTTCGTCTTTCTCTCTTCAGACTGAAGCTCTGCCTCACGTATGGCCTTTCTCTCCTCAGTCTCATATCTGACCCTTCTCTCCTCAGCCTGAATCTTAGCCATGTCAAACTCCCGCTGCTGCTGCTCAGAATCCCGCTTCTGCTGCAGCTGCATCTTAGCCATCTCAAGCTGAAAGAGCATATCTGCAGTTAAACCTTGAGGAGGAGGAGATGTAACAATTGGAGACCCACCCTGTGACAAACCACGCTGCCAGTGACTATCGGCCTGCGGGAACGTACCCGGCTCCGGAGCCCGAGGGGGCGCCATGGTAGGAGTCGAGTGGAATGGGGGCTGGGCCGAAGGTGCCCCAGCTCCCGCTCCACCCGAAGCCCCACGCACCCCGCTGAGCACACAGACCACCAGGTCACCTCTCGACATGCTGCTAGTGCCCACATGCCCCATGACCATGGCCAAACACTGGAGACCATACCGATCAATCCCCGACACCCGGTCAGCAGTAATAGGTATCTCCAGAAACTTCCTTGCATCCTCCTCACTTGCTATAACTCTAATGTCATCTAACAAAGCCCGCTGCTGCACCTCAGAGTCTGCTTCCCTTACTGTGTCCTCACTGTACATTGATCCGTCGTTCGACATAATGTCCACCAAAAATTCTCAACGTTTATATAAAAAAAAAATAGAAGTACCTAAACTCTTATGTAGCACTATTCACTCAAGAAATGCTTGAAGACTCTTAAGTGTTATACTACTTGCCAAAAAAATTCCACGTGTCCACTATATTCCTTTAAACAAAAACAAATGACCACAACACTCCTGCAATATTTCTCTTAACTTCACAAAATCCTAAGCAAGGTCGCCATTTGTTACGACCGGGGCTCGTATAAAACAAGGGCTCTTAATCATTGGACTAGGAAAGCACACAGCCACAACGGTAACACTAGATCCAACCCCTGAACTTATAATGCCGGCGCACAAAAACACCTATACCCTCCAGAGTTAAATCTGCGATAACGGGGTATCCTATAACTCAGTATAAGTGACCTACTACTACAGGCTGATGATCTCTGATACAGCCTGATCACAACAACATACAATTACGGTAATAAGGTATACTAGGAAAAGATAGAGATCTTAATTAAATCACTGCAATGATTTAATGCAAACGAGAAGAAGGTATATTTAAAGTTACTCTAAACAATAATGAACTGTCACTCCTATACTAAAGAAAGTGAACGAAAGTCCCAAAGCATCGAGCAGGAATCTTCTGAAGAAAGTCTGATGCTAGGTTAAGATGATCGTATCGGATTTTGAACTGTAGTATAAAGCAGGAACAGGATATGACAATTGTAAGGACATATAGGGTTAACTGGCACAGGAATAATAACTGCGCAATAGTAGGAACTCAAACAGCAAAAGAAGTACTTCCTCATCTACGAAACAGCCTACTAGGGTTGGGCAACTCAACAACAACCTAGACTAATAAATGCCGTGAATAATAATGCATACATAACAGAAAGAGTTTATAATCTAAATCTGGTGTCTGCTAGGTGAATAAAGTCTAGCTGGGATGTAGTGGGCTAGGAAACAATGGCTGAGCAAGCGGCTCGTACCCTAGCGAAGTTCTTAAGACTGTGCGGCCAAATTACGTTAATTGACGGGGTGCTCTCTTGAGAGATCCAGATCGCTAGTATCTGGTTCTCTCCTGGCGACCCTCTCAAAGTCAAAGCAAACGAGTTAGCACAGTGTTGGGTGGCAGAGGCAAAAGCCCTCATTCGCAACACAGTGCTAAACTCATAAGATACACAGTCAGAAAGACCACCTAGGCTTCCCACGTCTCCGTTGCGATTGTACAGGTTCAACAAAACCTAGTACACATCGGAAATCACAACACCAGTAGCCTTATCCCAGTCTAGCATTAAATCCCCCAGCAGACCACCACGATACAGGAAGGGAGACACCGTGAGTGTGTCAAACCTCTACAGACATAAATGGTAACCCTTCCAAAATGCCTAACTAAACATGTGTTATCTGAGAGCTTCAGCATATAATACGATGGCGGATATATGAAATCATGCAGAACCAAAGGGAAGTTATGATATTAAATAGAGTAGAAGAATGAGAGGTAAGAAGTTGAGAGAGAGAGAACGTGCTCTATAGGTAGAAGTCGGGAGACAGGGGGGCAAGGGACATGTGAAGGGTATGCTAGTCAGGAAAGCTCTGAGGAGAATAGCTCCTCTGGACCCATCCAGGATCCCACACAAAGGCACGGTGGTCAGCCAATCACAGGCCGCTACGTCACCCGGCAGCAGGCCTGCAGAAGGCGCCAGGAACCACCAGCCAATCAAAACCGAGAGAAAAGACCACGCGGGCCAGCAACTCCTCCGGGAGGGAGGAGGGAGGAGGAGGAAAAGCAACACTCACCTCCCCCCACCTCCCCCCACCCTGCTCGCTCGCTCTCTCTCCTTCACTACAATGCATCTTATGTTCAACTCATGATATAAAATACAATGCATTGTCACAGGCGAAAACAAAGATCACTTCTACCCTGCCTGTGACATGACGATTCACAAGAAAGAAAGTACAACATTGTAGACAGACTGTAGCCCATTTCACTGCCCTGACGAGTGCTAGTGGCTACCGGGAGGCGATTCTGCCAACGCTTGCAGGCGTCACAGATGATTCAGGTGTCATTGGAAAGCTCTATTATCGCCCTTTCACTGATACATTATTGTAGTACGCTGTGGTTCTTGTTTATGCATGAAAAAGAGCATGGAAGGAAGCTTATTTTCGGTAAACATGCTCGCTTGGCAGGTAGTTGATGTTACAAACGGCCCCGTTTTTGGGAGGTTAAAGCTAGTGTTATTTTTTAAGAGTACATAAGATATATTGACATTTACAATATGAGGTTTTGACATTAAGATGGGATTAAGACTTTCTTTGATAAAACACAAAATGCCTCTTCCAATTTAATGATTCAACTTTTTTCAAACATTATTTAACTGGGAAATGTAGGCTACATTCTACTAAAAAGGCTCCGTCTTCCATATTTCATCAAAATTCTGAAATATTGATTATATCAACATTTTCTGTAATCACAATTTTCTTTTGATCTGAAAATGTATTGCATATTCTACAAGCATTTGCATAGAACGTCTTTAGAGAATTAGGGTTACATATAATTGCAAGCGCATTTTCCGATTTTTGGTTCTCGTGAGATCTACACTGCCCTGCCTGGCTGCACCCGATCAACCCCGTTTTTGTACGAAAATCCCTTACTGAATCATTCAGCAGATGACTAAAACATGCTGCACCTACCTGGTTCAGATAAATGCCATCTCCTGAAAACAAACATTTATCATGGTAAAAGACATCCCAGGTGTTGACGAATCCGATGTCCTCTTTCCTGCAAAGGTTAGCAATTCGATATTTGACACTGGTGGCTATATTGTATAAACTGTTTTCTGCATTGATTTGGGGGACAGTACCTGAAATAACAATCTTGTTAGACTTTACCTTGAATGAGCTGCC
The DNA here is from genome assembly GCA_032716605.1 of Paralithodes platypus. Taxonomy (NCBI): domain Eukaryota; kingdom Metazoa; phylum Arthropoda; class Malacostraca; order Decapoda; family Lithodidae; genus Paralithodes; species Paralithodes platypus. The sequence continues at coordinate 38,242,012 of CM064527.1, read as the reverse complement.
GGTACTTGCATAGATCCTCTGACCGGGTCCGTTGGACATAATTCGATGATCCAACGAGGATGACGTGCTTGGTGGGGCCAGCATTGACACCTAGTTGACGGCAGCAACAACATCGTCCACACCACCACCCAGGATGCAGAAACGTTTTCTGGTCCTAGGTGCTCTGGCGCAGAACTCCATGGATTGGCCGCGAACCATTGAATCGCCCATAAGCTGAGCTTCCATTTCCTCTTCCTCGTCAGTGTCTGCAAAAATCTGGAAACGGTTTTGACATAGTTATGGGGATAGCCTTCCCGGCACTGCGGCGTACGTTGTTCCTATCTATCTATCTATCTATCTATCTATATGCTCAGGCCCAATCCCCATTTTGGGGGTAGCCGACTCAAGACAGAGCAAGAACAGGGAAAACACAAAAACAACATAAAACAAAAACACAGGTAAAAAACACAAACTCTCACACATCCAGGTCACCCAGGCGAAGACCCAGAGACCAGGGTTACCAAGGTCGCTCCAGCACTCCCCCGGCCCCTGACCACCCGGAGAGGTTCCGATTTCGGCAGGCAGACATGCAGCGGAGCCAAAGCCACAAGCCCACCCACCACATTTCCAGGCACACCCTTCATATTAATCGTCTCCCCGGGCCAGGCGCCTGATGGACTATTATCTAGTCCAACTTGCGCCCGACCCCTTACTCCAAATGACCACGTGTTCACTCAACTATTCACAAGCATTCTCCATTCACTCCTGTCCACCACCACTTTCCCTGCCTGATCTATAGTCATTCCTCTATCATCCAAAGCCTTTCTTACACAGTCTCTCCATCTTTTGCATCGTTGTTCCTCACGATGCAAAACTTATCAACTCTGCGAAGCAGAGTGGTATCGCACACACAGGTCCCGCCCGTATACTGTGCACCACTATTCAGCTTGTCCACGTCGTCGTCCGTCGTCCGTCCGGAAACTCCTAGACTGTTCGATGGATTTTCACCAAATTTCACAGGTATATTCATTTGGTCAATGTGAAGGTCAGTCAAAAAGAAATTTTCAATTTAACTTAAAGGTTAAGGTCAAAGGTAAAGGTTATAAATAAGGTCAATATTTCATGTCTTAGTTATTACTCAAATTTCTTAATTTTCACGATACAAGTTACTAGTAACCTCGATATCCTATTGACCAAATTTTAGATACATATTCTGAAGGGTAAGGTCAAAGGTCAAAATATTTGTTTTACTAGTATTTCTTATATTAACTGTTAGATTCTCACTAAACTTACCTTATATATTCGGAATACTTAGGGCAAGGTCATACAAGAAACTAAACAATTCCATATGAAAGGTCAAGTTCACAGGTCAAGGTCAAATAAAAGGTCAATATGCTAATTTCATTACTTTTCATGCAAACTTCACGAAAATTGGCAATATAGTTGCACTTTAAATGAAAAGGAATATAATAAATGTTGAGACATCATGAAGGTCAAGGTCAACTACTCTATAAATACATATGAAACTAACTGATGGGGTTTAATGAAGTTAGTCATGCTTATTTGATTTTCCTGGGCAATGTCAATGATTTTTTTTTTTTAATCTTACATAAAGGTCAAGGTCACAATTCATGGTGAAAGGTCAACTTATACTATTTATTTTTAGTTTTTATTCAAATGTCTTCATTTTCAGTTTACAAGTTACTGGTAACATTGATATCGTACTTCACAAATTTTAGATAAATATTCTAAAGGTAAGGTCAAAGTTCAAGGTCAAAGGTCAAACTAGTATTTTTACTAGTATTTCTCATACTAACTGTTAGATTCTCACTAGGCTTACCATATATATTCGGAATACCTAGGCCAAGGTCATACAATAAACTATTCTATTCGATATGAAAGGTCAAGGTCACAGGTCAAGGTCAAATAAGAGGTCAATATGCTATTTTCTTTACTTTTCATGCAAACTTCACAACATTTGGTGAGATAGCTGCACTTTAAGTGAAAAGGAAATTAATAAATGTTGAGACATAAAGGTAAAGATAAAGGTCAAAGGTCAAGGTCAACTATTCTATTAATATATATGAAACTAACTGATGTGTTTTAATGAAATTAGGCATGCATATTTGATGTTCATGGGCAATGTCAATGTAAACAAAAATGTACTCCTACATAAAGGTCACAGGTCAAGGTCAAAAGTCAACTTTTATTATTTAAAACAAAATACTAAAATTTTAGAAAACTGACTGTATTATGGCTTATTACTTAAATATAGCCTAATATATAATTATCAAATTTCACATAAATATTGTAATAGTTAAGGTTAGAGGTGAAGGTCAAGATAAGAGTATTTGTCATTTTCCCTAAAATCCTCCTTGCCTGTTTAATGTATTGTTATAAAATTATACAGGCATATTCAGTTGGTCAATGCAACTACCATCCAAATGTATGTATTTTACTTTATGTCAAAGGTCAAAGGTAAAGGTCACACTATCACAGGTGATGGTGAAAGGTCAACTCATACTATTTATTTTTAGTTTTTATTCTAATGTCTTCATGTTCAGTTTACAAGTTACTGGTAACATTGATGTCGTATTTCACTAATTTTAGATAAATATTCTAAAGGTAAGGTCAAAGTTCAAGGTCAAAGGTCAAAATAGTATTTTTACTAGTATTTATCATACTAACTGTTAGATTCTCACTAGGCTTACCATATATATTCGGAATACCTAGGCCAAGGTCTTACAATAAACTATTATATTCCATATGAAACGTCAAGGTCAAATAAAATATCAATATGCTATTTTCTTTACTTTTCATGCAAACTTCACATTTGGTGAGATAGCTGCACTTTAATTAAGTGAAAAGGAAAATAATAAATGTTGAGACATATAAAGGTCAAGATTAAGGTCAAAGGTCATGTTCAACTATTCTATTATATTCTATATATATATATATATACTGTATATAAATCTATTTTACCTAAGAGATTCAATACTACTTGCAGAATTATAGGTCGCAGAGTTGCGTATGCATTTTTTTTTTTTTTTTTTTTGTAATGCGAAAACTGCACACCTACTTTATTTTTAGGGAGAAGAGAGTTATTAGTAGATTCTGGAACGGCTGCTGGTACAGTCACTGCTTGCGTTGGAGTGGCGGTCGACATCGTGGTGATGGTTTCTTGAGCCGATTGCACTCCTACGTTGAGTGTGGCCAATTCTTGGAGAGATTCCAGCTTTGTGGTCAGTGCATCGATCTTATAGTGAGTTGCATTTAAATCATCCGTCATCTGTCAGAACTGGCAGAATCTACCAATAAGAACATTAGGATGAACACAAATGGTAGGGCCAAACCTTATGGAACAATACGTGCGAGTTAGTTGCGACGCCATGACGATTTAATGCCATGACGATTCAATGACAATAATCCTGAAAATCACAAAACTGTATTTAGGATTATGACACAATTACAAATACTATACAAACAGTAAAGTACGCCTGAAAGGAAAGAGAAGAAAAAGAGGAAAGCAAAGGTAGAGAACAAAATTACAACCCAAGATTTACTAGAAAGTATCTAAAAATTTAGTGGGAGAGGGTTATATTAGCTTTGTTAGAAACTGGGAAAACATTAATAGTTAATACATGGATAAAAAACACCATCTGAGGAAGAAAACTTTTTGACAACGTTTCGCAGATAGCTTCATCAGGTCACCGGAACCAGAACCTACAGTTAATACATACAGTGGTGCACAATCAAATGATAAAATGTATATTATGCCTGAGAAAAGTGTAATGTAGGCCTATTAAACTAACACGTATTACTTGATTTTTGAAGCTGCCAACAAAGAATTACTCAATTTTGTTTGGGCAGAAATTGTGGTCGAATAACAGCTCTTCAATTTCCTTGTTCTCTAGCCTCTCCCTCTCTCTGTCTCTTTCTCTCTCTCTGTTACATAATTTTGGTTTTCTGTTTAATTTCCTGATTAGTATCTGTTGCCTGTTTATACTGGTTCATTTTCATTATACAGTTTGCACACGCACTCATTCTCACTCTCACTGTGTTTACCGATTTTATTATGGTTTTAATTGTCTGAATTTTAAGGGTTCAAATGTTTCGTTACCGAGAATAATATATATCCATTTGTTATGGTTTCTCCAGATTCAATAGGTGGGATATCGAATGTACCTGTATCTACTTTTATTATACTCATCGTTTATACATTTACCGTTTTATTTTCGACAGAGATAGAAGTAGACCGAGATTGAGATGGAAGGATGGAGTTTAGAGATATACGCATGCAGGTGGTGTGGGGTGGGAGGAGGGGCGCCGGCTGACGAATGACAGAGGGGCACGTAGTAACTATTTTGTGGACACTCCCTCGTTGGGGATTGAGGCATCTGCCAATATAAAGATAAATATATCAACTATTACGTTCCCTACTTAAAAGTAATATGTTCGCTCATGCTCACTTTCCTTTCATTTTTTACAACATTTACATTTCAATTCCCCCCAGGAGTAAGAATTCCGTTATCGTACGGTGGAGGACCAACAAATATGCCCCATGCATCCTACTGCATGTCGCACAAGGCGTCTTATAGTGGTAGACCTGTGAACCAACAGCCATTACTATACAATAAAGCCTAATTGCTACTGGCGCCATCTTGGTAATGGCACTGCTGAAGCTTGTGAAGAGCGGTTAGTTGCCACTGGGGACTCTACTAGAGTCTTACCTGGCCACTGATTGGCGCTACAACAGTGTAGGCCAGTGTTTGCAGGGTGGGGCACTGTTGTGGCAAGATTTTGTTGTTCTAAATATTCATGTTGCCTAATATACAATGAAGTCTTGATTTGGTAATGTCTTGTTGTAGACTGTCGAGGTTGGTGTGGTTTGTACTTTGTAGATACTGCAGGTACAGCTGCTGCAGTTGGACTTCGTTGTGTCTTGCTGATGCACGGTTAGAACTACTGTATACCAACATGGATGACGTGATAGGGACAGTGTTGTTGTGACATTATTGTGTTGCATTCCAACTGCGGAAAGACAACCCCGCCTGAGCCGTTACTATGCATGTCATGGAAAACGACACTTATCCAAATCTTACTTTTCAGTACCTCTATACATAATTTATCACTTCAAATTCGCACATCCGTTTGCTACTTTACTCCCATCCTCTCTCCCATGTCATTAGTGTTCATTTGCAAACAATCTTGCCACTTTTCTAACACCACTAATTATGTATTTCCTATCTTAAATAGCCCAGTTTACAGTATGTATCGCTATTGTTAACTGCATTATAACCATACACTATTTTATTATCTGTGTATCTACTTGGCCTTTAGTCGTTTTACTTTCGAGAAAATTACAAATTTACACTGACCACACAGACATTGCAAACTAATCGAGGTGGCCAGGACATAATTCTAGTAATGATGAGAGAGAGAGAGAGAGAGAGAGAGAGAGAGAGAGAGAGAGAGAGAGAGAGAGAGAGAGAGAGAGAGAGAGAGAGAGAGAGAGAGAGAGAGAGAGAGCGAGAGAGAGAGAGAGAGAGAGAGAGAGAGAGAGAGAGAGAGAGAGAGAGAGAGAGAGAGAGAGACCCTTAAAAACTTAGCCCCATAGAATATACCCTTAGAAATGAATAAAAACTCCCGCATCAAAGCACGTCTCCCGAACTTATTGAACACAATATAACAGGGAGAATATTATGGGCGAGCAACTTAATACCAATACCATTTAAAGTATATGAATAACGTGCCAGCAATAGTGGGACACGAGGATTAATAACGCAAAGATGAAAGGGGAAGGGTGGAAGGGGGAATAAAAGAGAGTAGAAGGAAAGAGAGAGGATTATTTTGAAGGCAATATGAGGAAGGTGAGAGAGTGGACACAGCGAGTTACAGAGTTACACAGATACTCAGACCACACAGACCTTGGGGTCCCTACTATTTGGTCCGGCTTTAATACTACTTGACAGGGACAGTTTATAGTAGAAGAATATGACAGCAAAGTAGAAGGCTCTCTCTGAGTTACTGCTGTTTTAAGCACCCAACAGTAAGAGAGGATATGATGAAGTGTGAATTCAATTAGGTAAATATAATAACAATACAATACGGTACTAAGGAAATCATTTATTCACTTACAAATGCAGTCATCTGTGGGTTTCAGGCAAGGTGCTTGTCTAGGCGAACTTTAAATTAATCAATGGTGTTGCAATATATAACATCTCGGGGAAGCTCATTCCACAGATTGACAACTCTAATAAAGAAGAAGTTCTTTATTTCATGCAAGTTAAATGATTTACCAATGCTTTTGTAACCATTTCCCCATGTGTACTTTGACTGGTCGATTGTAAAGTAGCCTACTTACTGAATTTAAAATTGTGGATGCCTTTGATGATCTTGAATACCTGAATTAAGTCACTTCTTAATCTCCGCTGTGTTAGGGGAAACAAGATTTAATTCCTCAAGACGCTCCTCACATGGTTTGCTCCTCAAACATGGTATAATTCTGAAAACTGTATGTTGAACTCCTCCCAGTTTGTCTATATCTTTTTGGTAGTAGGGGCACCATGACTGAACGCAATACTCCAGAAGTGGACGGACTAACGAATTATAAAGAGTGAGGATTACATCTTTGGATTTATGCTCAAAATATCTGCCTATGAAACCTATAATTGTGTTTGCTTTCTTAACAACTTCTGTACATTGTTGACTAGGTTTTAGGTTACTCGATATTGTTACTCCCAAGTCCGTTTTTCTGTCTAAACTCTCTAGCTGGGTGCCATTGCATATTGAATAGTTTGCTTTCTCATTTCGATTTCCGATGGGAAGTACTTTGCATTTATCTCCGTTGAAGCTCATTTGCCAGATTTTAGCCCAATTTGACAACCTATGTAGATTGTGTTTCATACCTTCAACATGTTCATTTGTGATTACAGTATTGCAATGTTCGTATTAACTGCAAACTTTGAGGTTGTACAGGTTAGACCGTCGTCTATGTCGTTAATCTAGATTAGGAAGAAAGTTGGCCTCGATGCTGATCCTTGAGGTACACCGCTAGTTACATTGGTCCGTGTTGATGCTTTCCAATTTATGGCTAGTCTATACTTTCTTTCTCCGAGCCAATTTTCTATCCAATTCAAAACATCACCTTTTATTAGGTGCGCTTTTAGCTTCATTTAATAGGCATCTGTATGGAACTTTATCAAAGGCGTTTTGGAAGTCAAGGTATATAATATCTACAGCTTTACTTTCATCATATAGGTTAAGGATGTTATGGAGGAAGTCTTTTATAAAAGGTTGGTCAAGCAGGAACGATTATTTCAAAAACTATGTTGGGTATCCATAGTAATTTGTTTTCCTCCAGGTGGTTTACGAGCCTGTCTCTTATCAGAGTTTCTAGCATTTTGCATACAACATATTTTGATTTGATTTTGCCCCGAGGGGCGAGTTTATTGAGCAGCGCCCAGATCTGATTGGGCGATTATTACTCGGCAAGGATTGTCTGCCTTTTTTAAATATTGGGGTAACGTTCACAAGCTTTCACTCATCGGGCACATCCCAGTTGTCAATGACTTATTCAAAATCAGTGTCGGTAGTTTGGAGAGCTCACATTTAGATTATTTAAGAACTCTAGGTGAGATTGTATTGTGTCCAGGTGATTTATTTTCCTTGAGATTATCTAGACATCTCGGTACCTCTCTCTCTGTAATGCTGATATTGCTAGGGCATCCGAAATGTCTAGTTGTGCTGGTAATGCTGTAGTGATATTAGTAAGTTCTTCTGTTGTAAAAACTGACACAAAGGTGTTGAGAGCATTACTCATTTTTGCTTCATCTTTAGTGTAGTCTCCATTTTCATCAATTAATGGTCCTAGCGTTGAAGTCACTACCTTCTTCTTCCTTATGTAACTATAAAATTATTTCGTGTTTCTCTTACTTTGATTTGCAACATGTATATCTAGCATGTTTATACTTTGCTTACTTAACTTTTTGCTTTGTGTCGTAGATCTATGAATATCGCTTTATTTACCTGGTTATTGGAGACTTTCAATCTATCATGAGCATTCTTTTTGGTAAGCAGTCACTCAACCATTTCTTTATTCTGCCACTTAGGCTTATTAGTCCAGGAGCCAAGGGGTGTTTGCATGCATGAAAGGGCCAGAAAATCACCCGCTTGATTTAGCTAGAGGGTCCACTGGGACACCTTTTTAGCGAGGGTAGACATCCCGAAACCCGGCAGTTATCGTGTTATTCGGGATTTTCGCTGAATTTAATTAAATCAAAATAACTCCTTTTTTTTTACGTGTGACGGTTACATAAATTGCAATAACTCGGCAATGAAATGGTCTACAGAGCTCTTTCACCACTCAAAATAAAGCTTAAAGAATTATCTATTCAATGGATACAAACACAATAAGATTGGTCAATACCCAAGGTCACAAGAGGTCAAACTATGACCTTTTCTGATGAGGAACTAAAATTTATGACTTTTCAAATTTAAATATTTGTGAAACATAGGTAAATGGATTGAACGTTTAATGCTTATATATTCTGGTTAGGTACACGATAGGCAAGTTTTTGAAATTAGTTGGAAAAGTTGATTACGTATTTTAACCCCTTGGCTTCCAGTACAATAATATGAAGTTTGCGAATGATATACCAATAATAGCTATGTATTGGTTATATAATTATGGTACTACTGAGTCAGCTAAAGTTATATCAAAACACTCTGTATCACAGTATCACACATTGCATATATATCTTCAAAGCAGATTTCAATTATTTTTTGTCACATTAATGAATGACCTACTTTTGGGGAGAGGGGTGAGCCGGGGATACAGTTGGAAATTTATTCTGTGATGTGTCACATTAATGGCCTAGGTTTTGACATCCTTTCACCTGACATTTGCAGTAAGGGCAGCATTTCATATCTAGTTGTCTGCAGACACAGCGTTTAGTAGAGCAGGAGGTACATTTACAGGGAAAGTCATCCGGTAGCAAAACTTGAAGATGGTCCGGTTGAAGAATGCCATCTTCTTCAATGAAACCAAAGTCTCTGGGATCCAGTTGAGGATTGCTTAGGTAGTGTAGCTGTAGATATGTCCCAAAGAATGCCCTGAGGACATGACCTTTGACTGATCGGCTGGTGGGAGGCAGTTCCAAAATGGTCTTTTTGCTCTGGTGGTAGAAGTAGTACCGTAATTCATCCATTGTTCTGCATGAGGTTCCTGATTTGTACACATTCACAAGGAACTCTTCCACCAAGATGAAGTTAATACAGTTCAATTCCTTTCCAAAATCAATCAGATAATACACCGGATCTGCCTACAGTGCAGCAGCCTTTGTACCAAATTTACTTGTGGAATCACAACCAGTGAGATGGTGCAGGGCAACTAAGATTTTGCAAGTATCTGATCCCAACTTATCGCCTAGAACATGAAGGGGTATGTACCTTGTGGTATTACCAACATGAAGGGGTATGTATCTTGTGGTATTACCAACATGAAGGGGTATGTATCTTGTGGTATTACCAACATGAAGGGGTATGTATCTTGTGGTATTACCAACATGAAGGTGTATGTATCTTGTGGTATTACCAACATGAAGGGGTATGTATCTTGTGGTATTACCAACATGAAGGGGTATGTATCTTGTGGTATTACCAACATGAAGGGGTATGTATCTTGTGGTATTACCAACATGAAGGGGTATGTATCTTGTGGTATTACCAACACCAGCACGAATCCACATCTCTCGTAGGCCATGTGCCTTCAGAAGCGACCAGTAGTGTAGGGCCAAGATTACTACATCAGTATCATTTGATATAATAACCACTCTCTTAGTCCCATTCTCAACTGCATGACGAGCATGTGGAATAATTCTGACGTCGGCCTCTTCAATCGTTGTGTCTAAATCAGGTAATGGTGTCTCTTTTCCATTCAAAATAGCCAGGCATGGTTCAATTTCAGGTGGAAGTCCAATCGAGCTAACAACTGTATCTGTCATCGGTTTTGGCTTGGTTGAGATGCGTTGTCGAATGAGTTTCTGTAGCTTGGATTTGTTTGCAGATGAGGCCCAGAATGCATCCATTGTGACTGGCAATTGCGTTCCTGTACCTATCCCATATAAATCAATTCGGCTGCAACCACACCTTCTAGTTCTTTCACTGTCCTTCACAGAACCCTCAATGTATGTGTCAAAGACGAAGTCGACACGTGTAAAGTTGCTGCCAAGTCCATATGACACCTCCAAGAACTTATCGCAGAGTTCACCAAAGGTGTTCATCTGGGATACCCGCATACGACGAAGGCCTGCCATTACATCAATGATAGTCACTGTATTTGCTGGCTTCCATTTAGATGGTGGTATATAGTCTGCTTTTTCAAGGTGTTTTTCTAACTCGGTGCACAGTTCACTTTTGTTTGGTTTGGTCATTAGTCCATTCTTGTCAAAGAGGTATCTGCTGTCAATCAGGTCAAACCCCAGCAAATGTTTCATGTCATATCCTCGGACACGAGCAATGTCATAGATCTTCTGGGTTTCTGCCATTTGCTTCTTGGTCTCTTTGCTTGTAGACTTATAGGTACTTTGGTCTCCCTTCATGGATTTGAATGTCTTAAGGTTCGTCCTGTGAATGGTATCAAAGATGGATCTGTGTTTCATTACGATTCTTTCATATCGGAATGTTTCATACTTCTTCCTAGATCTTTCATCAAATTCGAGCAGATTGTCACGGATTTCCTTTGTCATGATTTCCTGTGTGAGGATGTTGTGAAGCTTGTCTTTGTCTCCTTCACACGGTAACATCATGGGTTGTCATGTTCTTTTACATACTCAATCATATCCTGAATCAATGTCTCAGATGACCTTGTTGCTGATAAGTTGAACTCGTGGTTTACTAAAAGTTCTGTGCTAGGTGTGACGACTCCACTAACCTGACGTTGGAAATTGACAACAGCTCACATTTCATGGTAAATGATCTCCCACTGAGCAACGAATTGCTTCTTTTTGGTGCTACCGATGATACCCTTCTGGGATCGATTTATCGTCTGCTCGAGACACAACTCTGCCCCTACAGCACTGAATGGTCCATCTGTCCGCTTCACCACGAACTTGCCTGCCAGGAAACTCTTGTACACATCTTCTGGTAGCTTTCTCATATCTTCTAGGTATAATGAAGCCCATCTAAAATAGTTGACCCTATCACATCCAGCAAATAGCGGCAGCACAGATTGGTCGTTTCACATTTATCATCATACTTTTGGCAGATTATGCATTTCTTGGGATCGCAAGAACCACTTGAGGATGGTGACTGAGATGCCCTTAATCTTTTCTTTGGTAAGCCAGACATTCTTCACTGAAAACAAAAAAAAACAAAAATTAGTTTTCCCAAAATTTTAAATGAACAATATATGAACAGAGAACATAAAATATACTGGCTTAACTCATTTTTGCATTCCTATTGCAATCCTAAAGAATACAAATTACGGCATATATCTGTTATGCTTCAGTACGTTGATACGGTAATATACCTTTTATTGATTGCTACACAGGGGTTAAAATACGTAATCAACTTTTCCAACTAATTTAAAAAACTTGCCTATGGTGTACCTAACCAGAATATAAAAGCATTAAACGTTCAATCCATTTACCTATTTTTCACAAATATTTAATTTTGAAAAGTCGTAAATTTTAGTTCCTCATCAGAAAAGGTCATACTTTGACCTCTTGTGACCTTGGGTATTGACCAATCTTATTGTGTGTATATCCATTGAATAGATAATTCTTTAAGCTTTATTTTGAGTGGTGAAATAGCTCTGTAGACCATTGCATTGCCGAGTTATTGCAATTTATGTAACCGTCACACGTAAAAAAGGGAGTTATTTTGAGTTCATTAAATTCAGCGAGAACCCCGAATAACACGATAACTGCCGGGTTTCGGGATGTCTACCCTCGCTAAAAAGGTGTCCCAGTGGACCCTCTAACTAAATCAAGCGGGTGATTTTCTGGCCCATTCATGCATGCAAACACCCCTTGGCTCAAGGACTATATTATTATGCACTGATCTTCGTGTTTTGTTTTATAGTATGCAATTATGTACTGCATTTGAGTAAGTTGTGGTGAAACATTTCCATGATTGGTTTATATCATCATTGTTAATCAGAAAACTCCAATTGGTTTCTTTAAGTATTTCTCTTAGTTTACGGAAGTTTGCTCTCTTGAAATTTGGGCCCTTCTCTTTGCTGGCATTGAGTCTTTTGCTATTAAATGTTAAATGGAAAGTGATAATATGATGGTCAATAATACTTAATTCATCACCAACATTCAAACTCTCCATCAATTCTTCTTTTGTTGCAATTACAAGGTCAAGGATGTTATTTCCACGGGTCGGCGATCTAACAAATTGATAGAGCGAACTCTTGCAAGTTCGCATACAGGTCTTATCCAGAGTGTGAAGTAAGACTCTCCCCAATTGGTCACAGGTAAATTGAAGTCGCCAAAAATTACGGTACCTTGCGATTTACTTACGTCTGCAATTTGCTATTAAATTATTCGGTCAGTTTGCACTGATTGAGCTGAAGGTGTGTATACTAATGCAAGTATTATTTTTGTACCTTTATTATTTTATATTTGTACAAAGGATGTGTTGACGTTCACAATTTGAGGTTTTGATAAGAGGATCGGATTAAGACTTTCTTTGATAACAAATATAACGCCACCTTCATTTTTATTAATTCAGCTTTTCTCAAACATTACATAACCTGGAAGTCAATGCTCAGCTAAAAAGTCTGTCTTCTGTATTGAGCCAAGATTCTGTTATGCCAATTACATCATAATTTTCTGTAAGTAATAGTTCTCTAAATCTGAAAATATATAGCGTATGTTATGAGCATTTTCATAATAAACCTTTATAGTTGTGGTTTTGGAATTTATTAAACGCTCTTTAACCCCTGTCCAACGGGGATGTTTGTAACTTCTACTACCTGGCAGGTGGGCATATTTACCCTAAATGAGCTTCATTCCATGCCCTTTATCATGCATAAACAAGAGCCAAAGCGTAATATAATTATGTATCCGTGAAAGGGCGATAATAGAGCTTTCCAATGACACCTGAATCATCCTTGTATGACCACGGGTTATCCTGTAGCGATCGCGCAATACGAGGGGAAAACCCCTAAAATACGGTAATTTCTCGAGTTTTTTCCTGGTCTCGCGAGGCCGTGGGTGTGGACTGGTGCGGAGGTAGTGACAGTCGCGGCACTGGATCCGTGCCGAGCGGTCAGAGCCCGCCTATCGTCCTCCCAAATCTTGGACTCTCTCTCAGAGCTGATAATGTGCTCAACATCCCTTGCGACATATGTCGGGCCCCGCAGGGGTGGCCATGATTCTCTCACTCGACATATGTCAGGCCCCGCGGCTTGAGTGTTAATATCGTTTTTGTGTCTGGTTGGATCTATATTTACGTACCTGTTTGTCCTTGGTCCTTGCTGTCCTCGATCCTCGTCCCTGGTAGTCCTTGGTTGACTCCGCTGCATTTTCGAAAATCTTTTACTGCGTTGTGAAGCAGGCAACCAAATCTTGCTGCTCCCACCTGGTTCAGATGGATTCCATCCACTACAAACAAATTATCTTCGCAGTAGAAGGCGTCTCAGGTGTACTTCTTTGATTTCCCATGCAAGTATTTCTGCTTCCATGGCCGAGGACCCTCGGAGAGTGCTGAACGCATTACCGAGGTAATCCTATCGGGCATGGAAGCATACATTCCATTCTCTTTCTCTCAGACTAATGCTAAAAAATCTTGATTTACTCACGCCTGTTCTACTGCTGTCCGCAATAAGGAGGAAGCATTCAAACGGTACCGACACCTTAAAACTCAAGACTCTCATTCTTCATATGTTTCTGCCCGGAATCAAGCCAAATCTGTTCTTCGACTTGCCAAACACTCTTTCATCAATAATAAATGCACTGAACTATCCAACTCTAGCTCTTCCCAAGCTTTCTGGCATCTAGCCAAAAACCTCTCCAACAATTTCTCTTCCTCATCTTTCCCTCCCCTTTCCCACTCTGATGGCACAACCATCACTTCTTCCTCTGACAAAGCTAAACTCTTCGCTCAAACTTTTGCTAGAAACTCCACCTTGGATGATTCCGGTGCTATTCCTCCCTCTCCGCCCTCCTCTCTCTTACTTATGCCTAATATCCTAATCTCTTCTAAAGATGTACTTTCTACCCTCTCTGGGCTTAACACTAATAAGGCGTACAGTCCGGACGGTGTTCCTCCTGTTGTTCTCAAAAACTGTGCTTCCGTGCTGACTCCCTGCCTAGGCAAACTCTTTCGTCTCTGTCTATCCTCTAACGTCTTCCCTTCATGCTGGAAGTTTGCTCACATTCAACCTGTCCCAAAGAAGGATGACCGCTCTCAACCCTCCAACTATCGTCCAATTGCTCTTATCTCTTGTCTTTCTAAAGTTTTTGAAACTATTCTTGCTTCCAAATTTCTTAAGCATTTCTCTTCTCATAATCTGCTCTCAGATCGCCAGTATGGCTTCCTTAAGGGTCGCTCTACTGGTGATCTTCATTCATATCTTACTAACTCTTGGTCATCCTCCTTTCGGGACTTCGGTGAGACTTTTTCTATTGCACTAGACATATCGAAAGCCTTCGATAGAGTCTGGCATAAATCTGTAATTTCTAAACTACCCTCCTTCGGTTTCTATCCCTCCATCTGTGCCTTTGTCTCTAATTTCCTTTCCGGCCGTTCCATAGCCGCGGTTGTGGATGGCCATTGTTCATTTCCTCACCCTATAAACTCCGGTGTTCCTCAGGGCTCTGTCCTATCTCCTATTCTCTTTCTAATTTTTATAAATGATCTCCTTAACTGTACCTTAATTCCCATCCATTCATACGCAGACGACTCAACCTTACACTACTCCATTAGTTTTTCAGAACGCCCCAGCCAGCAATCCCTCAACGACAAATGTAATGAAGCCATAGAACTCTTAAATTCTGATCTAAATACTATTTCCAATTGGGGCAGAGAAAACCTTGTTACCTTTAATGCTTCCAAAACTCAATTTCTCCATCTATCTACCCGTCAGGATCTCCCGGCGGACTATCCCTTATTCTTCAACAATACAAAAATCAACCCTTCATCTTCTCTCAATATTCTTGGTGTCTCTTTTTCTTCTGCTCTCATTTGGAAGGACCATATTACCAGTCTTGCTAAGGCAGCCTCCCAGAAGCTGGGCATGCTCAACCGCCTAAGGGGGTTCTTTTCCCTTGCACAGCTTCTTGCTCTGTACAGGGGCATAGTGCGCCCTTGTATTGAGTATTGTTCACATGTGTGGGGAGGTTCCTCTCACACCGCTCTCCTAGACAAAGCTGAAAGGAAGGCCTTTCGTATCATTAACTCCCGTCCACTCACCAACTCTCTGCAATCTCTCTCTCTCCGCCGCAATGTTGCATCTCTCTCGCTATTCTATCGCTACTATAATAATCAGTGTTCCTCAGAGCTATCCCAGTGCATACCACCTCCATTACGTAGGGCACGTGGTACCCGTCTTGCAACTCAATCCCACCCCTACTCTGTGCAACTCTCCAACCCAAGAGTGAAACGTTACTCTCAAACTTTCTTCTACTCAACAGCTGAGCTCTGGAACTCTCTCCCAGAATCAGTGTTTCCCTCTTCCTATGACTTAAATTGCTTCAAACTCCGTGTGTCCAGGCATTTTGGCTCGAACGTCCCTTGATTTTGGCCCTGTCACTCTTTCAACTATGGGGGAGGCACTCGCTATAGGCAGGTATGCCTTTTGCCTCCCTCAATCACATAGAAAAAAAAAAAAAAAAACGTATCCAACGTCCTCCTTCCTTGCAGAGGTTAACAAGTTGACGATTCATACTGGTGGCTATGTTGAAGAACCGGATCTCCACACCGATCCTGCGTGACTTATCCGTATGCGTCTGAATCAGCTTCCAGTACTTTAGCATAAGTTCCTCTGATCGGGTTCACGGCTTTAGATCCGACATGTATAACGTACAATGTGTTTGAGGGGGCCAACTTCGAAGCTTCGTTCACTGCGGCTGCAACGTCGTCCACTCCGCCACCCGGGATACAGAAGCGATTTTTGGTCCTGGGTGCCCTGGTGCAGAACTGTGCGTTGGCCACAAATCATGAATCTCCTACAAGCCGAATTTCTTCCATTTCTACTTCGTCGTCTAAGTCCGCAAGAATCTGGTAACGGTTCTGGCACATATAGTTTCGGGGATGATCTTCCTTGTGATGGGGCGAAAGTTGTTGCTTAGGATGCAGAAGTTGTCGTGAGGGGGGAGAGCGGAGTCATTATTTGATTCTTCCTGATCTGGTGCATGTACTGAAGCGGGTACATCAGGTGTTGGGCTGTTGGAAGACGACACAGTATTAGTAATTTTCCCATTTTATGATACTCCTAGTATACATTGAGCGTTGAGAATTCTTGAAGTGTTTCCATCTTTTTGGTGATGGTATTAATCTTGATGTTAGCTTCATCCAGTTTTGCTGCCAACTCTTCTCGGAGCTGGCAGAATCGGCAGATATGAACCTCAGGGCAGGCAAAACTGGTAGGGCCAAACCTACCGAAACAGCTTGTGCAGGCGCGAGACATGGTGACAATAACAAAAGTTCAAATTACTTCTATCAAGTCACTTCTAATCACTCAACTAGATAACTAGAATACTAATTGACTTTAAAGTTGGACAAATACTTTTCGATGCTGGTGTAAAAGGGTAAAATGAAATTGTTAGATGCAAGCAAATAGATGTCAACCATTCTTCATTGCAATTCGATAAAAAGGAATTTACAAGCTGGGATTAGACCAATGGAGTAATATCTTAGCGGTGTATAGAATTTAGCATGAGATGAAAGAAAGGATGTACATAAATACGAAAGAAACAAAGAGGGGTGAGAGCAAAGGAATTAATGGACATATGAGGAAATGTAGTGGGTTTTAGGAAATTGGTGAAAGTAAAGGGGAGAGAGAGAGAGAGAGAGAGAGAGAGAGAGAGAGAGAGAGAGAGAGAGAGAGAGAGAGAGAGAGAGAGAGAGAGAGAGAGGAGAGAGAGAGAATGAGAGAGAGAGAGAGAGAGAGAGAGAGAGAGAAAGAGAGAGACGAGAGAGAGAGAGAGAGAGAGAGAGAGAGAGAGAGAGAGAGAGAGAGAGAGAGAGAGAGAGAGAGAGAGAGAGAGAGAGAGAGAGAGAGAGAGAGAGAGCTAGAGAGAGAGAGCAACAAGAGTGGCGACTAAGAGCGGGGATCTGGCCATATAATGAGGCTTTTCTGTGGCTAAGTTTTATATTCGGTAAATAATGGCTTGGGCTAGGGGCGTGGAATGAGTGAGTGTGAGAAATATAAAGGGTGGATAAGGAAGGAAAAGGAGGATGCAGATATAGAATAAGAATGAGAGGAAAAGAGGGATGCAGAGTAGGATTGAAGGAAGGGAAAAGGAGAGAACGGAAGGATAAAGAAGGAATGATGAAGGCAAAGAATAAGAACGATATGAATGAAGAAAATAAGAATGGTGAGGAGCAAAGAATGGACGATAAAGAATAGCACGGATACATGGAGGAGGGGTAAGGAAGTGGAAGAATTATAAAGAGCGGGGATGAGAGGAAAAGAGGGATGGAGAGGAAATATAGCTATGAATAAAGGAAAACGGACAGAAAAGATTAATAAGGACAGTAAATCAGTGCACAGGAGAGGAAAGAGGGAAGCAGAGAAGGATATACAAAGGAGTACAAAAGAAATCAAGCAACAACAGGTCTAGTCACCCTTGTAGGCTGCTTGTCCTCCAAAACACTGAGGATCAAGTGCCAAACAGTTGTTTAGAGTGGGTAAGGAAACATTGGAAAGGGAACTACTGCCCTGGAACTAATGTCCGTGGCAGGATTAGGAAGTTAGTAGGGAACAGATGGGTTAGTAACAGGGGAGGATAAAATAAAGTTATTCATTTACAAACGCAGTCAGTCGCGGGTTTGATGGGAGATATTTGTCTAGGCGAAGTTTAAATGAATCAACGGTGCTGCAGTCTATAACATCTCGGGGAAGCCCATTCCATAAGTTAACAACTCGATTGAAGAAGAAATGTTTAGCTTCGTGCAAGTTAAAAGATATACCAATAATTTTGCATCCGTTTCCCCGCGTGTAATTAGATTGGTCGATACTGAAGTACTTACTACAGTTCATATTGTCGATGCCTTTGATGATTTTGAACACTTGAATTAAGTCGCCTCTTAATCTGCTCTGGGTTAAAGGAAATAGATTTAATTCTCTAAGACGCTCCTCGTATGGTTTGTTCTTTAGGCTAGGTATCATTTTGATAACTCTACGTTGAACTTGTTCTAGCTTGTCTATATCTTTTTGGTAAGAAGGGCACCAAGATTGAACGCAGTATTCCAGAAGAGGGCGGACTAAGGAATTATAAAGGGTTTGGATAACGTCTTTGGATTTATGCTCAAATGACCTGCCTATAAAGCCAATAATTTTGTTTGCCTTCTTAACAACTTCTGAACATTGTTGACTCGGTTTTAGGTTACTCGATATTGTTACTCCCAGATCGGTTTCTCTGTTTACATTCTTAAGCTGAGTGCCATTCATCAAATAGTTTGATTTCTCATTTTGGTATCCGATATGTAGTACTTTACATGTATCCGCATTGAAACTCATTTGCCAAATATGGGCCCAACATGACAACTTATCTAGATTGTGTTGCATATCGTCAACTTGTTCTTTTGAGAGTACGCTATTTGCAATTTTTGTATCGTCAGCAAATGTTGAGATTGTACAGGTGAGACCCTCATCTACAGTATGTCGTTGATGTAAATTAGAAAGAGAATTGGTCCTAGTACCGATCCTGGGGTACCCCGCTACTTACGTAGGATATAGAAGGATACGGTAAAGGGAAATAAGTTTGGAAGAGATAAATGAAGGAGATAAAGAGAATAGAGAAAGAAGGAATGAAAGAAGGATAGGCAACTGGAAGGGAGGCATGACAAAGAGAAAGAAGTACTATAGGAGTAAAGGAAGGAAGGAAAGATAGAAAGGAGGAATGTAAGAGGGAACGAAGGATAATACGAAGGGCTATGGGAGGGAAAGAAGGATAAGAAGGAAGAATGAGGGAGGGAAGGAAGGATGAAAAGTAGGAATGAGGGAGGAACAGAAAAATATAAGTAAGAATGAGGGAGGGAACGAAGAATAAAAAGGGAGGAATGAGGGTAGGAAATAAGGATAACAATGAGGAATGTGGAAGGCAAAGACACACATAATAATGAGGGATATGGGAGGAATGGGGGAGTGATAGATGGATAAAAATTAGGAATGAGGGAGGACAAGAAGGATAAACGTAGGAATGAGGGAGGGAACAAAGGATAAATACTAGGAATGGTGGAGGGAAAGAAGGATAAAAGGGAGGAATGAGGGAGATAAAAAAAGGTTATAAATTAAAACTTAGGCAACGAAGACGGGCAAGGGAAGTATTGGACGAGAGAGTGATCATAAAATTCAGATAACAGAAAGAAGAGGCGAAGAAAGAAGAGGCGAAGAGAAGGTTAACGAAACTAAGGGAGGGCAGAAGATTATGAATATAAGAATTGAAGAAACTAGTAAGTGAGAACAGGCAGAGAGGAGAGAGAAAATAGTGACTATTATTACATAATCGAGGTAACCAGAGGGGAAAGAAGAAGGAATGAGGAGGGAAGTGAGAACGGTTAAAGGAGAAAATGGAGAAAGAATAAAACAAAACAAAGTACACACTCACGAATGGGCGAGTGAGGGATAAGGTCAAGTAAGTACAAAGGAAAGTATACACAAGCAGATCAACTAGTCCTTGCCAGCTTGCAAGTAGCTAATCTACCAAATTTATGTAAAAGAAAAGAACATTATGGTATGGAGAGAACATACATAGACTGAAGACGAAGAGAAGAAAGAAAGACGTGTATGTGTAAGTACCAAGGAGTACAAAGGAAAGCAAGCAAAAACATATTTACTGATCCTTACGAGGTTGATTGTATCTAAACTATCTAGATATTATTTAGAAGAGAAAAGATGGCTTAGAAGGGACATGATTTATCTTTTCCTTGCAGAATGGATAAACTGACATGGTAGGCCTACTTGACAGGAAAATTTGAAACAAGAACTATCGTACTATAGCTATGCTTACCTCTCATCCCTTTGATACTAACACCACACTCATGTACTTCCATACACTACTAAGCCCAGCGTTGGGGATGGGAGACACCTAACTACTTCTGTAATATGTATATAAATCCTTGAAACATGTAAAATTAACATAACTAACCTTACATAACCTGCCAAATCAATGTTCAAATCATAACCTTAAAAAAGTTCCTAATTTACAGTACTATTAGGTCAAAATTAATGAAAGGAGAACAGGACCATTTAAATGGCTCACCCCAGAACAATCTCCGATTATTTTGTTTTTCTTTGCATTTTTTAGTCTCGTGGGTGCTATAACAACTAACTAACCTAGCATAACCCAATAGTGAGTAAGTCATGACCGGCGAATTGCGTTAACTGTTTGTTCATGTTTGGTAGTGAGATGCCTTGATACCTGCCGTAGCCTACCCCACCACCCCACATTTCGACCAGCCGTGAGCACTATTCGAGCCTACCCCACCACATACTAACCTTCTCCAGACTAAATGTACAGCTGTCTTAACCCGTACAGCCCCAGCGACGCGTCTGACGCGTCGGCGATGTATGTAACGCACAGCCCCAGCGACGCGTCTGACGCGTCACCCTAATTGCGCCGACCGTAACCTCAGGTGTAGCCACTCAAGAGGGCTCAGATTTGTATGGGAACTGTGTACGTATCCCACGCAACCGTGCCGATGGTTGAAAACTCTCAAAGTCCACGTGCGTGCGCGTGAGCGCGCAATAACCTGGTTTTTTGGTGTAATTGCCTTCAATTTTTTACTCTTGTAAAATACGTTTTCGGGGGCTCTGTAGGACCATTCTTTAAGCTTTTTGAGCGGTTTTTCGTGGTTTTTCCTTCATTCCTAACCCATTCGCTATTGTTTCTGGAATAAAACCATTTTTTGAAAACCGGCCGGGTTCTGGTGAACAAACATTACAAAACTAGCTCCACGGGTTAAGCCTAGTTCACACAAGCCATTTTCAGTGCCGTTTTTCGGCCCGTACAAAAAATCATGACGTCAGAGTGACGTCACTTACAGGCATGTTGGCCGTACATAGTGTGAACCGGGAAGCCGTCTTCCAAAATCCGGACCGTACAAAAAGATGGATTTGTTTATCTTTTTCGGTTCCACACAAGAGTCCGTTCCGTAATTTGAACATTGAAGTGAAATGTGTGTAATATATGTATGCCAATTTCCATTACATTATAGTTAATATCGCAAAACAATATACGCTTATATGTATAATTTTAATGGCAAGGCAAATATTAACCCATTAAGCGCGCACAGGGTGTAGTGAACACTACAGTTCTGGGCGGGAATATTAGGCTCCATTCCTGCCTATAATCGTCATTTTATGATAAATATCGTTATTACTTATTCATATGTGCCTATTTTACCTTTAATATGAAGATAGTAACCTGTAACAACAATAAAACAAATTGGAATAGTGTTTATATGGTCAAAATCGCGAATTGTTAGCGAGCGGTTCATTCATCAAGTGTGAGCCAGCTGGCCTCACACCCTCTTTTCTCGAGGGTTGAAGCAGTACTGAGCTACTCCCTCACACTCCCCAGTCTCTACCTTACGTAACACACACATGACCACAGCCTAGGATCGGTTTGGAGATGTATACACACAAATATACCAATGACTAAGGGAATAACAGGGAAAATAGGTGATAATTGAAGGGGGGGGGGGAAAGTAGGGGATGCAGGGGATGTGGAGGAGTGATATGAGTTACAAAAAACAAAAAAACAAAATTTAAGTGCTACTGGGGCCTTTTAAAATGTTTTTTTTTTAGGCCTTCCCTCTTAACCCGTTGAGCCCCGGCTAGTTATTTTGTTCACCCCAGTCCCAAGCCATTTTCACTTATTTTTTTTGTTTGCTAAAATGGAAGACAAGGATGAGAAATGAAAAAAAAAAAAAAAAATCACCTCTGACATTTTTTTTTTTTGGGGGGGGGGCCCCGGTGGGGGGGGCGGGGGGGGGGCGCCTCAAAAACATTTGTTGAGCCAAAATGGAAGAGAATGGTGAGAAATGAACACAAAAATAAAAAAAAACTCATTTCGGTCATTTGGGGGGCGGGGGGGGGGGGGGGTTTCAATAGTTCGTCTCCCCCGCATGACCACCCGCCCGGGAGCACTAGGGTAAAAACTGAGTATGGCATTGTACGGCATACATCCTAAGGAGTATCTCACATAAATCTCAAGCCTCTAGCTCCCATACGACCTGAGTAATGAAGGTTCAAAGTGGCGGTGAACTAGGGGTGTAAACTATCCCCACTAAGCCCACCACCACCAGCCGCGCGGCTGTCTCGGCCCGCTCGCACCTACTGGCCCGGCTCCCACACACACTACGGTACCTCCCCCTCCTATTCTCCCGCCATTTCCTACCTTACGAGCCACGTAAGTGTTTTTTATATGTCGGACGCACGTGATGCGTCGCTGGGAGTTGGTGATCAAAGACTGCCGACGCAACACGTGCGACGCTGGGTCTCAACGGGTTAAGAGTGTTCTTGCCTTTGCCCAACAAAACCTCTTAAGAGTGTTCTCGCCGTTCCCGGGTTAAGGCAGTATAATACGTTATCCTATTGATCGTGTACCTGGCAGACGTCGCGGCACCACCAAAGTTAACACATTGTACAGCTTGTACTCCTTCGCGTGCCTTCAGATACAGACAATAAACATTAGAATATAACTACAGAACAACGACATGTTTCTTCAATAAAATTTCGATTCCCTTCTACAGTGCATATCATTATTATGTCCAGGTACCGTTGCCCACATAAGTTGCTTCTAATCGTGATCTGATGTATGAAGTAAATTATATAGTATGCCTATAGGCTACAAATGAATTGCGAGTGCGGTTTCTATTAATCATCAGTTTACTAATCATATGAATTAACCACTATGCTTTCGTAATTCAATAATTCAATGATGCGCAATATATTTCCACTAACATGGTCACGGAGAGGAACAGAACTTATATAAATATGTGAGCAACTGCAGGCTATGTGATAGCTTGGTTTTGATATATTTTCCTATTTAATATGCATTGAATTACAGTGGTAGTTCATCTTCGTTCAAAATTAGGAAATAAATACCAAAAAAGATTGTTTCTCAGTCCATGTTGACGATCGTCTAGTAGTAGTTTACCTTACGCCAGAAAAGTGTACGTTACGTACCCCAGAGTCCGGCCCAAATCAGAATGCAGGCCGCACTTTTCCTTTCAACTTGAGTTTTCCGGGTCCGAATTTCATATGGGACGTCTCAGGCCAGAAAACGGACTCGCAAATGACGACTCATGTGAACCGGGCTATATCGGCTACGCCATCAGTTACACCCCATTACTCTAACCAATCCCCATGTCCCCGGCCACCAGTTACCACCCATCACTCTAACCAATCTCCATGTCCCCGGCCACCAGTTACCACCCATCACTCTATCCAATCACCATGTCCCCCAGCTACCAGTTACCATCCATCACTCTAACCAATCCCCATGTCCCCGGCCACCAGTTACCACCAATCACTTTAACCAATCACCATGTCCCCGGCCACCAGTTACCACCCATTATTTTGACCAATCCCCATGTCCCCGGCCACCAGTTACCACCCATCATCCTAACCAATCACCATGTCCCCCGGCCACCAGTTACCACCCATCACTCTAACCAATCACCATGTCCCCGGCCACCAGTTACCACCCATCATCCTAACCAATCGCCATGACCCCCGGACACCAGTTACCACCCATCATCCTAACCTATTACCATGTCCCTCGACCACCAGTTACCACCCATCACTCTAACCAATCACCATGTCCCCTGGCCACCAGTTACCACCCATCATCCTAACCAATCACCATGTCTCCCGGCCACCAGTTCCCACCCATCACTCTAACCAATTACCATGTCCCTCGGCCACCATTTTCTTTCTTTTTTTCCTATGTGAATGAGGGAGACAAAAGGCATAACTGCCTGCAGCGAGTGCCTCTCCCAGATTTCAAAGAGTGGCAGGGCCGAAATCAATGGACGTTCGAGCTAAAATGCCTGGACACACGGAGTTTGAAGCAATTTAAGTCATAGAAAGAGGGAATAACTGATTCTGGGAGAGAGTTCCAGAGCTCAGCAGTTGAATAGAAGAAAGTCTGAGAATAGAGTTTCACTCTTGGGATGGAGAGTTGCACATAGTAGGGGTGGGATTGTGTTGCAAGGCGGGTACTACATACCCTACGTAGAAGAGGTGGTATACACTGGGAAAGCTCCGAGGAACACTGATTATTGTAGTAGCGATAGAATAGTGCAACATTGCGGCGAAGAGAGAGCGATTGCAGAAAATTGGTGAGTGGACGGGAGTTAATGATACGAAAGGCTTTCCTTTCTACTTTTTCTAGGAGTGCGGTGTGAGAGGATCTTCCCCAAACATGTGAACAATACTCAATACAATGACGCACTGTGCCCCTGTACAGAGCAAGAAGCTGCACAGGGGTAAAGAACCCCTTGAGGTGGTTGAGCACACCCAGCTTCTGGGAGGCTGCCTTAGCGAGACTGGTAATATGGTCTTTCCAAGTGAGAGCAGAAGAAAAAGAGACACCGAGAACACTGGGGAAAGATGAAGGGTTGATTTTTGTATTGTTGAAGAATAAGGGATAGTCCTCTGGAGGTTACCACCCATCACTCTAACCAATCCACATGTCCCCGACCACCAGTTACCACCCATCACTCTAACCAATCGCCATGTCTCCGGCCACCAGTTACCACCCATCAGTCTAGCCAATCACCATGTTCCCGGCCACCAATTACCACCCATCACTCTAACCAATCACCATGTCCCTGGCCACCAGTTACCACCCATCTCCTTAACCAATTACCATGTTCCCAGCCACCAGTTACCACCCATCACCCTAACCAATCCCCATGTACCCGGCCACCAGTTACCACCCATCACCCTAACCAATCCCCATGTTCCCGGCCACCAGTTACCACCCATCACTCTAACTAACCAATCCCCATGTCCCCGGCCACCAGTTACCACCCATCACTCTAACCAATCACCATGTTCCCAGCCACCAGTTGCCACCCATAACTCTAACCAATCACCATGTTCCCAGCCACCAGTTACCACCCATCACCCTAACCAATCACCATGTAATTTCTAGCCACCAGTTACCATCCATCACTCTAACCAATCCCCATGTCCCCGGCCACCAGTTACCACCCATCACTCTAACCAATCACCATGTTCCTGGCCACCAGTTACCACCCATCACCCTAACCAATCCCCATGTCCCCC
This sequence comes from Paralithodes platypus, assembly GCA_032716605.1. Lineage (NCBI taxonomy): Eukaryota > Metazoa > Arthropoda > Malacostraca > Decapoda > Lithodidae > Paralithodes > Paralithodes platypus. The sequence continues at coordinate 38,216,556 of CM064527.1, read as the reverse complement.
GGCCACCAGTTACCACCCATCACCCTAACCAATCCCCATGTCCCCAACCCCCGAAGTGTTACTGGTTGCCTCGATATTAGACTGATAAGATAGTATTGTCTATTTTTTCCAGCTAATGGTAAATTGCCACATCTTCATTTCAATTACTTATTATCTTAATTATTTTGCTAATTATGAAAAATGGGCAATAATATTATGCAGAGTCATAATAGTTTTATGTGTTTGTATTAGGTATCAAGAAATCAGATGCTAAAGGATTTAGCTTACCATTAGCTGGAAATAAACCGACTATAGGAACCCCACTAAAAGGATTGAGGTGGCGTGGCGGCCCCCATTACCAAGGTTAATACCAGCCCTGGTATACACATTGGTGGGGCTAATACTGTAGTTATTGATGTGTTTAGAGCTGCCGGCTGTGTAGTTCACGGCTCATGGATAGGCGGAGCTACTGGGGAAGTTTGATTACCTTCATGCATGGTTGATGTATTTATTCATGAAGATTATGCTGTATTTCTTTGTTGTATATTATTGTGTTTTTGTAGTTTTTTCTCTCTTTTCAAATCCATATATCTCCATGTTTGCTTAATTATGTTCTCTCTCTCTCTCTCTCTCTCTCTCTCTCTCTCTCTCTCTCTCTCTCTCTCTCTCTCTCTCTCTCTCTCTCTCTCTCCAGCTGATATACCCAACATCTCACTTCCAATCCCCTCTTGTATCCCTCCTCCTCACCCTTCATTTAACATATACCCCCTCAGTTCCAACGTTATTTGTTCATTTGATTCACCCCTACCTTCTTTCCTATTCATCATCTTCTCAAGCCCATACTGTTATCCCGTCTCCTCCCCTCCTATCTCGTACACCCACTTTTTTCGCCCATGTCCCCCTCCCCTCTTTGCCATATCTCCATTCCTTTGTCATCTTATAAACTTCATCCCCCCCTCTGTCCACCTCTCCTCCCCTAACCCTCACTATCTCACGCACCATCCTCTTTTTCACCCCAACCACCACCCTCCACTCCCCCTCCCTCACGCCCCCATCTCTACAAACTTAAGGTTACTAAGTTCTCGTCTTGCAATCTAACTTGTGTGTGGCGGTCACAGGGGGGCGCTCGATGATTAAATAGGGAGAGGTGGAGGGGGTATGTGGGGCGGGGGTCGATAAATCGGAGAAAGATGAGAGGGAGAGGGAGAACAATTCAATAAGTGTTATTATATTATATTTTTAAATATGTCTGTTTATGATAAACTTTTCACGAAAAAAATATATTAACTCCTTCAGACATATATGACGCGATCGCGTCATATGGAACTTATAACCAAAAACTCATTCATATGGACTTATCTCCATGGCTCTCCAATAAGTTTATGACGCGATTTTGCGTCATATGAGCTCAGTAAGTCCGATAAGTTAGCTTACGATAAAACCGTTGGTGGCAACCTCAGCCACCTCCAATAATTCTAACGGCCGCAGTGTTGTTGTGAGTGTAGTGCGAGGCAGTGGCAATGATACCGGGGCTCCCGCCTCCTTGGACTTACTGGGACTTAAAATGTCTGAAGGAGTTAATGGAAAGTGCCCCAGGGTGCAAATGCCCTTTTCTAGTACTAGTTACTAGTGTTTGAGTGTGGATGTTTGTTTGCACGGCATTAGGCTGCGTGACCAGAGTCGGAGCGGGTGGTAGTGGATTAAACTTGGACAAAATGAAAATATCATTTGTATAGCTCCTCGGTGGTCTAGTCGGCTTGGTGTTGGACAGCTACGCTACAGGCCCGGGTTCGAAGCCCGGGCTAGTCGTGCCTAAAAATTTTACTTCATTTGTTGATAAAATGTAAACATACTGACTCTGGTAGCTATTTCACTCCACTACTCTACATCCACCCTTTATCTTCTATTCTCTAGCCAGAAACTTTGTTCTTTGAGAGGATGGCCACAAATGTATCGCTTCCATATTCCAAGGCAGTTCTCGTACATGTTTCTGTTTACGATGGAGGCTCGATAGATGTACCGTCCATTGGTATGTATAATCACTTTTATAAATTCGTTCACCCCTTGCGTTTTCCTTTATGGATTTGTTTTTCTATGTGAGTGAGGGAAACAAAAGGTAGAACTGCCTGTAGCGAATGCTTCCTCTAGAGTCGAAAGAGTGACAGGGCCAAAATCAAGGGACGTTCGAGCCAAAATGCCTGGACACACAGAGTTTTAAAGCAATTTCAGTCATAGGAAGAGGGAAAGACTGAGTCTGGAAGAGAGTTCCAAAGCACAGCTGTTGAATAGAAGAAAGACAGAATAACGTTTCACTCTTGGGTTGGAGAGTTGCACAGAGTAGGGGTGGGATTGTGTTGCAAGACGGGTACTACGTACCCTACGTAGAGGAGGTGGTATACACTGGAATAGCTCTGAGGAGCACTGATTATTGTAGTAGCTATAGAATAGCGAGAGAGATGCAACATTGCGGCAAAGAGAGAGAGATTGTAGAGAGTTGGTGAGTGGACGGGAGTTAATGATACGAAAGGCTTTCCTTTCTAATTTGTTTAGGAGTGCGGTGCGAGAGGATCCTCCCCACACATGTGAACAATACTCAATACAAGGACACACTGTGCCCCTGTACAGAGCAAGAAGCTGTGCAGGGGTAAACAAAAACTTGAGGCGGTTGAGCACACCCAGCTTCTTGGAAGCTGCCTTAGCAAGACTGGTAATATGGTCCTTCCAAGTGAGAGCAGAAGAAAAAGAGACACCAAGAATATTGAGAAAAAATTAAGGATTGATATATATGTTGTTGATGTATAAGGGATAGTCCTCTTGGAGTTCCCGACGGGTAGTAAGATGGAGAAACTGGGTTTTGGAAGCATTAAAGGCAACAAGGTTTTCTCTGCGCCAATTGAAAATAGTAGTTAGATAAGAAGATAAGTGTTGTATGGCTTCATTACGTATATTTTTGAGGGATTGCTGCCTTGAGCGTTCTGGAAAACTAATTGAGTAGTGTAAGATAGAGTCGTCTGCACATGAATGGATGGGACTGGAAGTACAGTTGAGATAATTTATGAAAATTAGAAAGAGAATGGGAGATAGGACAAGAGCCCTGAGGAACACCAGAGTTGATAGGATGAGGAAGTAAGCGATGGCCGTCCACAACCGCAGCTATGGAACGGCCGGAAAGGAAATTGGAGACAAAGGCACAGATGGAGGGATAGAAACCGAAGGAGGGTAGTTTAGAAATTAAAGATTTGTGCCAGACTCTATCGAAGGCCTTCAATATGTTTAACGCAATAGAAAAAGTCCCAAAAGGAGTATGAGTAAGAGTTAGTAAGATATGAAAGAATATCACCAGTAGAGCGACCCTTAACCCTTTCACTACCCGAGATGTTTGTGGTATTATTTCAGCTCTATGTAAACAATTTTGTGCAGTTTAAGAAGGATCTGTGATAGCCAAAAAGGGTTAAGTGAGATAGTTCGAAGCTTGTTAATTGCTGGAAGCCCTTTTGAAACTGAATAACATCGTCTAATAGTAGCTAAGATAAAGTAAAAAGATGTCGCCGGTACAGTAGGAGTTAAGGAAGCCATACTGGTGATCTGAGCAGATTATGAGAAGATAAATGCTTAAGAAGTTTGGAAGCAAGAATAGTTTCAAAAACTTTAGAGATACAATAGATTAGAGTAACTGGAAGAAAGTTGGAGGGATGAGAGCGGTCACCCTTCTTTGGGACAGGTTGAATGAGAGCAAACTTCCAGCAAGAAGGGAAGACGTTAGAGAAGAGACAGAGATGAAAGAGTTTGGCTTGGCAGGGGGTCAGCACGGAAACATAGTTTTTTAGTACAACAGGAGGAACACCGTCCGGACTGTACACCTTCTTAGTATTAAGCCCAGAGAGGGTAGAAAGTACATCTTTAGAAGAGATTAGGATATTAGGCATAAGTATGAGAGAGGGGGGTGGAGAAGGAGGAATAGCACCAGAGTCATCCAAGGTTGAGTTTCTAGCAAAGGTTTGAGCGAAAAGTTTAGCTTTGTCAGAGGAAGAAGTGAAGTTCAGTGCATTTATTATTGATGAAAGAGTGTTTGGCAAGTCGAAGAACAGATTTGGCTTGAATCCGGGCAGAAACATTGGAAGAATGAGATTCTTGAGTTTCAAGGCGTCGGTACCGTTTGAATGCTTCCTCCTTGTTGCGGACAGCAGTAGAACAAGCGTGAGTAAACCAAGATTTGTTTGCATTAGACTGAGAGAAAGAATATGGAATGTATGCTTCCATGCCCGAGAGGATTACCTCGGTAATGCGTTCAGCACTCTCCGAGGGTCCGCGGCCATGGAAGCAAAAGTAATTCCATCGGAAATCAAAGAAGTACTGCCAAAGAGCCTCCCAGTCGGCAGTGTCAAAGTGCCACAAGCGCCGCCGGTTGGGAGGATCAGGTGGCCGTACCGGAGAGATAGGACAGGTGACAGATATTAGTTTATGGTCTGAGGAGCGCAAAGATTTATAGTATAAGCAGAAGGATAGAAATAGGTCAAGAATGATGTGCCGATCTCCTAAGCGATCCGGGATATGGGTGGGTTGCTGGCTCTAGGTCGTATTAGGATAGACAAGATGTAGGCTTGTTCACCAGGTGGGTCAGTGGAAACAGAGGAGAGCCATTGGCGGTGATGAACGTTGAAATATCCTAAGATGGAGATTTCTGCGAAAAGAGAGACGGATAGATTGTGTTCCACTTTAGAAGTTAGATAGTCAAATAATTTTGGATAGTCAGTAGAATTAGGGGGGATATAAACAGTGCAGAAATATTTAGTTTGAGAGTGACGAGAAAGCTTTAGCCAGAGAGTTGAGAATTCAGAAGAATCATAGTTGGGAACATGAGAGAAAGCAAGATTGTTGCGTACATAGACGCAACATCCACCTTTGGCTTGAAACTGAGGCTAGAGATAGTAGGAGAATACAGAGCAGGGTTTACTGTCAGTAGACCCAGACAACTGCGTTTCGGTGAGAAAGAGAAGATCAGGGTTAGCAGAGGAGAGGTGGTGTTCCACAGACTGGAAGTTAGAGGAAAAGCCACGAGAATTGCAAAAAATAATAGTAAGAGTAGAAGGTGGTGGTCCAGAATATTTTGGCGATTAGTTTCCAGGGGACAGACCAATGGGGGCATTTTTGTTCCCCGGGGGACCTCCCACCCCCTCCCCCCTCCCCCTGGGGAGGCGGGTCGTGGTTACGTCATGATTATTTTTGTATTTATTTATTTTTATTTTTTTGAAAAAAGCTATTGTAGTATGTAAGGTGTTTGTAGTATATTGTATTGATTGGAGGAGAAGGTGTTTTGGAGGGCAGACTGGGGTTGCCCTCAATATTGATGAGGCACAGAAAGGATCAGCAAGGGAGGACAGGAGGTGAAACAGTAGTTCCAGCTGTCCTTATCAGCCACCTAGCACTCCCCGGGAGTACCGCCCTGTTCGGCTGGTGTCTACAGCCTCCTCATAACAATTCTGAAGGTGGAATTCCCAGTCCCAACCTCCAGGGGCTATCTGCGCCACAAAGTGACGGGTGGAGGGGTCGCCACATCCCTACGCCAGAATATATATATATAAAACATTTGTATATATTGTTTTGTAGTTGATGTATAGTAAATTATATTCATAAATTCGTTTCCTGTGATATACTTCCATAAAAAGAACTAGGTTAGGTCTGTGATTATTTATGAGTGACTACAGAGTGTGAGGGTGCATAGGTAATATTATCGTGGTGATTGAATGGTTGTATTTATTATCTTTACTTTTCATTAACCTTCAATTCCATCTTCGTTTTTCTTTCACATCTGTTTTATTTAGCTCTTCCACTCACTCTTTCGTAATCCCTGTTTGTTTGAATGTTCTTTCACCTCTTCCACCTACTGTTTCCCCCTCTTCTCCTTATTATCTCTCCTTTCCTCTTTACTTCAATATATATGTCTTTCTTTCCTATTATTTTTCGCCATTATCTTTACTTATTATCTCTCCTTTCTTAATTTCCCATCGTCACCCCATTCTTTGTTTGACTTGTCTACTCTCTTCCTATTATATACTGTACATTCTTTATTTGTGCACACACCTTTTATCGTATTATTCCTATTTACCTTCATTATAATCTTACATCTACATTATATACTGTACCTATCTCTTCACCTTCCATCAATATTCTCCGTTACCTCACCTACAGTCCCACACACACACACACACACACACACACACACACACACACACACACACTCTTTCTTTCTCTCATTCTCAACTCTAAAGCACTATTTGTTGTCACTTCCACTTTTTCCACCGCTCTCTTTTTCACCTCGGTTGATTCCTCCTGTGTCTGAATGCCCTCCAAAAACTCCCCGGCGACTGCTAAAATATTCCAGGACAATCGACTCACATCCTTGTCCCACTCTGCCTGTCTGGATGTTTGTTTAGAGATTGCTTTGTTATGCTGGTTGTTTTTGTGCAAGGATTCTGAAGGTTTTTGTTAGTAGCCTTCTTTTTTATTTTTATTTTTTTAAGTCGTCAGATTAGTAGCATGATTTGTGGTTTGCTTATTAGTGGAGCTTACCAATTTGAAAGTACTTCTTTACGAAATATTAATTTGCATAACATGCATAGGAGAAAAATACTTACTAGTAAATTTGCTTACGAAAAGGATTGAAATTGTGAATACAAAATAAGGTAGATCAATATATTCAGAAACCCTTAGTTTAACATTTTGGCATATATTATCCTTACTTCCTTTATGTATTTATACAGTACAGGTATATATTTATCAGTAGCAAAGCTAACCCTTAAGATCGGATTCGCACATAATTTGGTGTCTTTCTTCATTACCGTAAGCAATAGTAATACTGTATTTGACTAATAACGTCCCTTCTCTGCATTGTAAAAAATACCAAGATGTGTGGCATATTGTTGTCGCTCGAGTGGGTTTTGTTTATAGTTTACTGTACAGTACAAGCTGCCTATACAGTATATCTACCCCTCTGTCAGTCTACCTACCTATCTGCCTGGTTGTTTGTATGTCTGCTCGTCAATCAGTCATAGTTAATTTATACACTTCACCTTGCCAGTATTGTAATTTTCCATTTACTCTATTGTTTTCTTATTTCATTTATCTTACTCTCCTATTTCCTTGCCTTTGTTGCTATATGCTGTTACATCCCTTCTCTTCACTTTCCGCTTGTCCCTTCCATCTCCTTTCTTGCTTGCAATCATCTCTATTCTATATTGTCAATAGTTTTACCACCCTCTTTAATATCATTATACTCCTATAATCTCCCACCCAAGACAATCATCTGGGCAGAGTGAACGTGAATACAACCCTTCAAAAACGTCCTTTACTAACACTGTTATCAATAAGTCAATATCTGATAGGCTAGCTATACCTGTGTTTCTGTCTTGCCTCTAAATACCTGTGCTTTGCTGCCTACCGGGTCCCTGTCTGTATGTATGTCAATATTTCTGCCTGTTATTGATAATTATTCAGTTGTAAATGTGTCAATTATTCATATTTTCTCTATTCTGTCTAATTAATTCCTCTTTCCAGTGCATTGTCTTTGATATATTAATATATTTTCTACAGACTATTGATACTTCTTATCTTTCTCAATCGTAGTATACTGTCCTTTCTCGCTATATTTGGATTATTCGAATTTCCATACCTTCCTTCATCGTAATATACTCTTTTTTTCGTCTACATCTTTACTCTAGTTTTTCTTTCCACTCTTATAATCTCCCTCCCTGACAATCATTTTTTTTTCTATGTGATTGAGGGAGGCAAAAGGCATAACTGCCTATAGCGAGTGCCTACCCCATAGTTGAATGAGTGACAGGGCCAAAATCAAGGGACGTTCGAGCCAAAATGCCTGGACACACGGAGTTTGAAGCAATTTAAGTCATAGGAAGAGGGAAAGACTGATTCTGGGAGAGAGTTCCAGAGCTCAGCTGTTGAGTAGAAGAAAGTTTGAGAGTAACGTTTCACTCTTGGGTTGGAGAGTTGCACAGAGTAGGGGTGGGATTGAGTTGCAAGACGGGTACCACGTGCCCTACGTAAAGGAGGTGGTATGCACTGGGATAGCTCTGATGAACACTGATTATTATAGTAGCGATAGAATAGCGAGAGAGATGCAACATTGCGGCGGAGAGAGAGAGATTGCAGAGAGTTGGTGAGTGGATGGGAGTTAATGATACGAAAGGCCTGCCTTTCAACTTTGTCTAGGAGAGCAGTGTGAGAGGAACCTCCCCACACATGTGAACAATACTCAATACAAGGGCGCACTATGCCCCTGTACAGAGTAAGAAGCTGTGCAGGGGAAAAGAACCCCCTAAGGCGGTTGAGCACACCCAGCTTCTGGGAGGCTGCCTTAGCAAGACTGATAATATGGTCCTTCCAAATGAGAGGAGAAGAAAAAGAGACACCAAGAATATTGAGAGAAGATGAAGGGTTGATTTTTGTTGAAGAATATTGTTGAAGAATAAGGGATAGTCCGTGGGAGATCCTGACGGGTAGATAGATGGAGAAATTGGGTTTTGGAAGCATTAAAGTTAACAAGGTTTTCTCTGCCCCAATTGGAAATGGTATTTAGATCAGAATTTAAGAGTTCTATGGCTTCATTACGTTTGTCGTTGAGGGATTGCTGGCTGGGGCGTTCTGAAAAACTAATGGAGTAGTGTAAGGTTGAGTCGTCTGCGTATGAATGGATGGGAATTAAGGTACAGTTAAGGAGATCATTTATAAAAATTAGAAAGAGAATAGGAGATAGGACAGAGCCCTGAGGAACACGGGAGTTTATAGGGTGAGGAAGTGAACAATGGCCGTCCACAACCACGGCTATGGAACGGCTGGAAAGGAAATTAGAGACAAAGGCACAGATGGAGAGATAGAAACCGAAGGAGGGTAGTTTAGAAATTAAAGATTTATGCCAGACTCTATCGAAGGCTTTCGATATGTCTAGTGCAATAGAAAAAGTATCACTGAAGTCCCGAAATGAGGATGACCAAGAGTTAGTAAGATATGAAAGAAGATCACCAGTAGAGCGACCCTTAACACCTTATGAGCAGCCTAGGCGGTATAAAATATGTAGCCACCAGCGGGGTGTTTTTAGCCAAAATATGGCTGTTTACGTGATAATTTTCATGCCTAAATAAGACCCAGAGCGTAAAACAAGTATCTATCCCTGAAAGGGCATAAACAGAGCTTTCCAATGACACCATAACGATCCTTTTATGACGGCTAGTTATCTTGCAACAACTGCGCAACACGAGTGCAAAAAGCATGTAATTCGGTACTTTCCCCATACAATTCAGTATGTAGCGAGTGAGAGAGGGAGGGAGGAGGTGGGATTCATGTCGGCAGGTTCGCCGCGGTGGTCTGGAGCAGTCATACGCTCGCTACTCTCCTGCCACCACTTGTCTCTCTCTCTCAGCAACATTACGTGCTGAAATTGCCACATAACCTTTGTCGAGCGCCGCCAGATAGTCCAGATTTATTATACTCGACTTATGTTGCGCACCGACATTTAGGGGTTAAGGAAGTCATACTGGCGATCTGAGAGCAGATTATGAGAAGAGAAATGCTTAAGAAATTTGGAAGCGAGAATAGTTTCAAAAACTTTAGAAAGACAAGAGATGAGAGCAATTGGACGATAGTTGGAGGGTTGAGAGCGGTCACCCTTCTTTGGGACAGATTGAATGTGAGAAAACTTCCAGCATGAAGGGAAGACGTTAGAGGATAGACAGAGACGAAAGAGTTTGCCTAGGCAGGGAGTTGGCACGGAAGCACAGTTTTTGAGAACAACAGGAGGAACACCGTCTGGACCGCACGCCTTATTAGTGTTAAGCCCAGAGAGGGTAGAAAGTACATCTTTAGAAGAGATTAGGATATTAGGCATAAGTAAGAGAGAGGAGGGCGGTGAGGGAGGAATAGCACCGGAATCATCCAAGGTGGAGTTTCTAGCAAAAGTTTGAGCAAAGAGTTTAGCTTTGTCAGAGGAAGAAGTGATGGTTGTGCCATCAGAGTGGGAAAGGGGAGGGAAAGACGAGGAAGATAAATTGTTGGAGAGGTTTTTGGCTAGATGCCAGAAAGCTTGGGAAGAGCTAGAGTTGGATAGTTCAGTGCATTTATTATTGATGAAAGAGTGTTTGGCAAGTCGAAGAACAGATTTGGCTTGATTCCGGGCAGAAACATATGAAGAATGAGAGTCTTGAGTTTTAAGGCGTTGGTACTGTTTGAATGCTTCCTCCTTATTGCGGACAGCAGTAGAACAGGCGTGAGTAAACCAAGATTTTTTAGCATTAGTCTGAGAGAAAGAGAATGGAATGTATGCTTCCATACCCGATAGGATTACCTCGGTAATGCGTTCAGCACTCTCCGAGGGTCCTCAGCCACGGAAGCAGAAATCATTCCATGGGAAATCAAAGAAGTACTGCCGAAGAGCCTCCCAGTCGGCAGCGCCAAAACACAAGCGCCGCCGGCTAGGAGGATCGGGTGGCCGTACTGGAGAGATAGGACAGGTGACAGAGATAAGTTTATGGTTGGAGGAGCCCAAAGGAGAGAAAAGATCGACAGTATAAGAAGAAGGGTTAGAAGTTAGAAACAGGTCAAGAATGTTGGGCCGATCTCCGATGCGATCTGGGATACGGGGGGGTTGCTGAACTAACTGCTCTAGGTCATTTAGGATAGAAAAGACATAGGCTTGTTCACCAGGTGGATCAGTAGTGTGAGAGGAGAGCCATTGGCGGAGGTGAATGTTGAAATCTCTTAAGATGGAGATTTCTGAGAAAGGAGAAATGGATAGAATGTGTTCCACTGTAGAGTTTAGATAATCAAAGAATTTGGGAAAGTTGGTAGAGTTAGGGGAAAGATAGACAGCACAGAAATATTTAGTAAGAGAATGACAGGAAAGTTTGAGCCATAAAGTTGAGAATTCAGAGGAGTCGAAATCGGGAACACGAGAGCAAGTGAGTTTGTTGTGCACATATGCACAACATCCGCCTTTGGCTTTGAAACTAGGATAAAGTAGGAGGATACAGAGAAGGGGCCGCTGGATGTTGCTACAGACACCTGAGTTTCGGTGAGGAAGAGAAGATCAGGTTTATAGGAGGAGAGATGGTGCTCAACACAGTGAAAGTTAGAGGAAAGTCCGCGAATGTTGCAGAAATTAATAAAAAGAGTAACAGGCCGATGTCCAGGTAATTGTGGGGGGTCGTCAGGGGATGGTCGGTCGGGTGTGGGGGTGTTTATGGTTCCCCCCCCCCCCCTTGGGGACTCCGAGGCTGGGCTGGAATTCATAATTTTGTTTTTTTTAAATTTTGGTGTGGAGAAATGAAGTGTGGTGTGCATGTTTAGTGTAGTGAAGTGGATAGGAGGAGGAGGTGTTAGTGAGAGCTTGCTGGATTGCTCTCAGTGTAAATGAGGCACAAAGAAAATCAGTAAGAGAGGCCAAGCAAATGAAACAGGAGTTCCAGCGACTCTTTATCACATGCCTATAACCTCACCTGGGTCTAGCCCTGATCGATTGGTGCCTACAATCTCCCCACTGTATGGACGGAGTTAGCGCCTCATCCAGTACACTGTCTACCTCACTGTCTCACCCAGTACACTGTGTACATCCCTGTCTCACCCAGTACACAGTTTAATTCCCTGTCTCACCCAGTACACAGTTTAATTCCCTGTCTCACCCAGTACACAGTCTACCTCCCTGTCTCACCCAGTACACAGTTTACCTCCCTGTCTCACCCAGTACACAGTCTACCTCCCTGTCTCACTCAATACACAGTCTACCTCCCTGTCTCACCCAGTACACAGTCTACCTCCCTGTCTCACCCAATACGCAGTCTACCTCCCTGCCTCACCCAGTACACTTTCTACCACTCTGTCTCACCCAGTACACAGTCTACCTTCCTGTCTCACCCAGTACACAGTCTACCTCCCTGTCTCACCCAGTACACTGTCTACCACTCTGTCTCACCCATTACACAGTCTACTTCCCTGTCTCACCCAGTACACAGTCTACCTCCCTGTCTCACCCATTACACTGTCTACCTCCCTGTCTCACCCAGTACACTGTCTACTACTCTGTCTCACCCAATACACATTCTACCTTCCTGTCTCACCCAGTACACAGCCTACCTCCCTGTCTCACCCCGTACACTGTCTACCTCCCTGTCTCACCCAGTACACAGTCTATCTTCCTGGCTCACCCAGTACACAGTCTACCTCCTTGTCTCACCCAGTACACATTCTACCTCCCTGTCTCACCCAGTACACAGTCTACCTGAGTCTCACCCAGTACACAGTCTACCCCCCTGTTTCACCCAGTACACTGTCTACCTCCCTGTCTCACCCAGAACACAGTCTATCTTCCTGGCACACCCAGTGCACAGTCTACCTCCCTGTCTCACCCAGTACATAGTCTACCTCCCTGTCTCACCCAGTACACAGTCTACCTCCCTGTCTCACCCAGCACTACAAAAACAAGTCAAGGAGTATCATCATCTCAGGCATTCTCCCCAAGATCGACGCACATGATAAATTCTACGACAAGGCCTTCAGCACAAATAGCCGACTAAAATATTTGTGTCTGAGGGAAGAAGTTGAATTCATCAACCTCTGGGACAACTTCTACAACCAGCCTACTCTGTTCCGCAAGGATGGCACTCATCTAAACCCTGTGGGTTCAGCACGCATGGGTCGTCTCCTACACGAAGCAGTCCGCAGCCATGGATCAAAAAACGCCATCAGAGAAGAAGCAGCAGTGACATAAATCATCCAACGCCAAGAAAAAAACAGAGGCAACCGAGGACCACCAGCAATAAGGACCGAAGACAGCGAGGACCGAGGACAGCCATGAACATAAATGTAGATCCGACAAGAACCAAAAATATTATTAAAGAGCGTTCCGTGAGTTCTAAAATAACAAATTTAAAGGTTTTCTATGCAAACGCTCGTAGCATACGCAATAAATTTTCAGATTTAGAGGAGCTAGTGTTTACAGAAAATTATGATGTGATTGGCATAACAGAATCTTGGCTCAATACAGAAGATAGAGACTTTTTAGCAGAGTATTCACTTCCCGGTTATGCAATGTTTGAGAAAAGCCGAATAAATCGAAATGGAGGTGGCGTTTTACTTTATATCAAAGAAAGTCTTAACCCTACCCTACCCTCTTGTCAAAACCTCAAATTGTGAATGTCGACGCATCTTTTGTGCAAATAAAGAATAATAAAGGTACAAAAATAATACTTGCATTAATATACAGACCTCCAGCTCAATCAGTGCAAACTGACCGAGAAATTTATGAACAAATTGCAGATGTAAGTAACTCACAAGATACCGTAATTTTTGGCGACTTTAATTTACCTGTGACCAAGTGGGGCGATACTCTTACTTCACACTCTGGACATGACTTGTATACGAACTTGCAAGAGAGTTCGCTTTATCAATTTGTTCGAACGCCGACCCGTGGTAATAACGTTCTTGACATTGTACTTGCAACAAAAGAAGAATTAATAGAGAATTTGAATGTTGGTGATGAATTCAGTAACAGCGACCATCGTACGATAACTTTCACTTTAAAGTTTACTAGTAACGAACCAAATAGTAGCATCGAAAAAGTCCCTAATTTCAAGAAAGCAAACTTCCATAAACTTAGAGCTATGTTTAAAGAAACTGACTGGAGCTTTTTAATTAACAATAATGACATAAATACATCTTGGAAGTTATTCGAAACCACTTACCTAAAAGCAGTGCAAGACTGCATACCATCGAAAATACGGCGTCCAGGCCATAATAATAAGCCCAAATGGTGGAATAAAGATTTTTCAAACTGCCTGCTTGCTAAAAAATTTGCTAATGATAGATTAAAATCCTCACAAAATGACGAAGAACGGGTGAAATTTGTAGAGCTACGACGCAAAGCCAAACAGTTAATTAAGCAAAGTAAAAAGACCTTAGAGTTACATATTGCGAATCAAAGTAAAACAAACCCGAAAGAATTCTATAGTTATATCAGAAAGAAAAAAGTAGTTACTTCAACTGTTGGACCGTTAGTCGATGAAAATGGAGAATACACCAAAGACGAAGTACAAATGAGTAATGCCCTCAATACCTTCTTTGCATCAGTTTTTACAACAGAAGACCTCAGTGATATCCCTACACCATCGCCGATTCAGATTGATAATTCAGATGTTCTAAGCAATATCACCGTTACAGAGAGAGAAGTATTGAATTGTTTAGATAAACTCAAGGTAAATAAAACGCCTGGACCTGATACAATCTCGCCTAGAGTTCTGAAGGAAGCTAAGGATGAGCTCTCCAAACCACTGACATTACTATTCAATAAATCCTTGCAGTCTGGAACTATGCCTGATCAGTGGAAGCTAGCCAACGTAACACCGATATTAAAAAAAGGCAGCAAATCCCTACCCCGTAACTATCGTCCAATTAGCTTAACCTCAGTTGTATGTAAAATGCTAGAAACGGTCATACGAGACAGACTCGTAAATCACTTAGAGGAAAATAACATCCTTAAAGATACTCAACACGGCTTTCGTAAAAAACGTTCCTGTTTAACAAACCTCTTAGACTTCTTCCACGATATCCTCAACCTCTACGATGAGAGTAAAGCTGTAGATATTATATACCTTGATTTTCAAAAGGCCTTTGACAAAGTTCCCCACAAACGTTTACTGCTAAAACTAAAAGCGCATGGAATACAAGACGGTGTGTTGAAATGGATAGAAAATTGGCTCAGCGACAGAAAGCAAAGAGTAGTCATAAACGGTAAGGCATCTAAATGGACCAATGTAAGTAGCGGGGTACCCCAGGGATCGGTACTAGGACCAATTCTCTTTCTAATTTACATCAACGACATAGATGAGGGCCTCACTTGTACAATCTCAAAATTTGCTGACGATACAAAAATTGCAAATAGCGTACTCTCAAAAGAACAAGTTGACGATATGCAACACAATCTAGATAAATTGTCATGTTGGGCCCAAATTTGGCAAATGAGTTTCAATGCGGATAAATGTAAAGTACGACATATCGGATACCTAAATGAGAAAGCAAACTATTCGATGAATGGCACTCAGCTTAAGAATGTAAACAGAGAAACCGATCTGGGAGTAACAATATCGAGTAACCTAAAACCGAGTCAACAATGTTCAGAAGTTGTTAAGAAGGCAAACAAAATAATTGGCTTTATAGGCAGGTCATTTGAGCATAAATCCAAAGAAGTTATCCAAACCCTTTACAATTCCTTAGTCCGCCCTCTTCTGGAATACTGTGTTCAATCCTGGTGCCCTTATTACCAAAAAGATATAAACAAGCTAGAACGAGTTCAACGTAGAGTTACCAAAATGATACCTAGCCTAAAGAACAAACCATACGAAGAGCGTCTTAGAGAATTAAATCTATTTCCTTTAACCCAGCGCAGATTAAGAGGTGACTTAATTCAAGTGTTCAAAATCATCAAAGGCATCGACAATATGAACTGTAGTAAGTACTTCACTATCGACCAATCTAATTACACGCGGGGAAACGGTTGCAAAATTATTGGTAAATTTTTTAACTCACACGAATCTAAGAATTTCTTCTTCAATCGAGTTGTCAACTTGTGGAATGGGCTTCCCCGAAACGTTATAGACTGCATCACCGTTGATTCATTTAAACTCCGCATAGACAAATATCTCGCTTCAAACCCGCGACTGACTGCGTTTGTAAATTAATAACTTTATTTTATCCCTCCCTCAGTTACTAACCCATCTGTCCCCTACTAACTTGCTAATCCTGCCACGGACATTAGTTCCAGGGCAGTAATTCCCTTTCCAATGTTCCCTTACCCACTCTAAACCACTGTTTGGACACTTGATCCTCAGTGTTTTGGAGGACAAGCAACCTAGAAGGGTCACTAGATCTGTTGTTGCTTGATTTCCTTTGTACTCCTTTGTACACAGTCTACCTCCCTGTCTCACCGAATACACAGTCTACCTCCCTGTCTCACCCAGTACACTGTCTACCACTCTGTCTCACCCAGTACACAGCCTACCTTCCTGTCTCACCCAGTACACAGTCTACCTCCCTGTCTCACCCAGTACACAGTCTACCTCCCTGTCTCACCCAGTACACAGTCTACCTTCCTGTCTCACCCAGTACACAGTCTACCTCCCTGTCTCACCCAGTACACTGTCTACCACTCTGTCTCACCCAGTACACAGCCTACCTTCCTGTCTCACCCAGTACACAGTCTACCTCCCTGTCTCACCCAGTACACAGTCTACCTCCCTGTCTCACCCAGTACACAGTCTACCTTCCTGTCTCACCCAGTACACAGTCTACCTCCCTGTCTCACCCAGTACACAGTCTACCTCCCTGTCTCACCCAGTATACAGTTTATCTTCCTGGCTCACCCAGTACACAGTCTACCTCGCTGTCTCACCCAGTACACAGTCTACCTTCCTGTCTCACCCAGTACACTGTCTACCTCCCTGTCTCACCTAGTACACAGTCTATCTTCCTGGCTCACCCAGTACACAGTCTACCTCCCTGTCTCACCCAGTACACTGTCTACCTCCCTGTCTCACCTAGTACACAGTCTATCTTCCTGGCTCACCCAGTACACAGTCTACCTCGCTGTCTCACCCAGTACACAGTCTACCTTCCTGTCTCACCCAGTACACTGTCTACCTCCCTGTCTCACCTAGTACACAGTCTATCTTCCTGGCTCACCCAGTACACAGTCTACCTCCCTGTCTCACCCAGTACACTGTCTACCTCCCTGTCTCACCTAGTGCACAGTCTATCTTCCTGGCTCACCCAGTACACAGTCTACCTCCCTGTCTCACCCAGTACACTGTCTACCTCCCTGTCTCACCTAGTGCACAGTCTATCTTCCTGGCTCACCCAGTACACAGTCTACCTCCCTGTCTCACCCCGTACACAGTCTACCTCCCTGTCTCACCCCGTACACAGTCTACCTCCCTGTCTCACCCAGTATACAGTCTACCTGCCTGTCTCACCCAGTACATAGTCTACCTGCCTGTCTCACCCAGTACACAGTCTACCTCCCTGTCTCACCCAGTACACAGTCTACCTCCCTGTCTCACCCAGTACACAGTCTACCTGCCTGTCTGACCCAGTACACAGTCTATCTTCCTGGCTCACCCAGTACACATATTTTTACTTCCTCCTAAATTAGAGGTGGAACAACTTAAAATCTCAAAATTAATGGGACTAAGCATGAGAGAGAAAGGGGTGCGGAAAAAAAACTCAAGTAAAAATCTCCCCTTAACCTTTGACTGGTATATCATTAGTTTGTACATTTTTCATTCACATGTAGAAGTTAACGAACAATCAAAAGTTGGTGCATTTTAGACTCACTCTTGCCAACAATATTACGTATAATACAATAATTTTAGACTATATATCTGCATATATAAATTGAATAAGATATATCCTAAATCAACATATTAAAACAAATGTTGACATTCAGTTGCTTATATTGGGATACACTTACTTTCAATAGATTAAAGGTAGCAGAATCAGGAACAATAATAGGAATATTTATCTACCATAATAAGAAGAGAAGAATGAAAGCAAAAGTCAAAAGAGGTATATATATAAAAAGGTATCACAAAAAGAAAAGTGGAAGGGCTGGAAGCTAGCCCCCTGAGGACCATGTGGGTGGGGTGGTAGGGTGAAGGTGAGGGAGGCTACGTGAGATGTGTGGGGAACGGCGACCCATGCTCTGGAATATTAACACGCTGCACTACCGCCTGATAAACTGGCCTGGCTGAACAAGACAGGGGGCCTGGAGTGACGTAAAGGGTGGTGGTAAAATGTGTAGGCTACTGGGTTAAACTAAGAGATAGACTGAAAACTAAGAGTGACTGAAAACTAAGAGGTTGACTGAAAACTAAGAGGTAGACTGCAAACTAAGAGGTAGACTGAAAACTTAGAGGTAGACTGAAAACTAAGAGGTTGACTGAAAACTAAGAGGTAGACTGAAAACTAAGAGGTAGACTGAAGACTAAGAGGTAGACTGCAAACTAAGAGGTAGACTGCAAACTAAGAGGTAGACTGCAAACTAAGAGGTAGACTGCAAACTAAGAGGTAGACTGAAAACTAAGAGTTAAACTGCAAACTAAGAGGTAGACTGAAAACTAAGAGGTTGACTGAAAACTAAGAGGTAGACTGAAAACAAAGAGGTAGACTGAAAACTAAAAGGTAGACTGCAAACTAAGAGGTAGACTGCAAAGCAATAGGTAGACTGCAAACTAATGCTGGGGTCACACATTCCCGTATATGCTCCCGACTGCTCCCGTACGAAAGTTTATTGGTAGTTGGCAACCGATTACGTAAAACGTAAGGGCATATTACGCAAAACGTAAGTGAAATTGTGTACAGTCTGGGGGGTTGGTACGCATGACGGGAGTAGCCACGCGGGTCGGGGAGGTGCTGGGCGTGGGCTAGGCCGCGCTGTATCCTTTGAAATTCAAATCACGGTCGTGGCTAGCGCTCCCGTATGTCAAAAGTCGGGAAATTTTACGACCGTCCGGGCCATCACGGCCGTCTAACGGGAGCAGCCCCGTCAGACGTAAAACGCTCTGCCGTCAGACGTAATTGGCTCCCATCAATCGTAAAAAATTCCCGTCAAACGGGAAAGTTTACGTTCGTCCGGGCGCATCTGGCAACAGCGCCGCACTGCGGGTTTGCGGGAAGACGCGGCAACGTTTTACGGGGGGGTATATAAGGACCGGCGGGACGCATTGCCGTCACACCTCTCACCACACCGCAAGAAGCAACCACCACCACCTCCAGCCAACCCTGCCACCTTCTGTACGCTTCACCTGCCCTGCCGTCCCTCTGAATGAGGGGGGTGACACATTCCACTATCTCGTCAAAAAGTTTTTTGTCTACCCGGGTGAAGTTCCTGTATAGTTCTGGACATTCTCTGGCCAACTCTTGCATCAGGTTCTCATAATGGCCATGTTCAAGCCTTCGTTGCAGATATGGCCACACCCACACTCTCCTCTTGCTCCTTTCCTTCTTCTCTTGTTCCTCTTGATAGATGAAGTTTGCTATTGCAAGTAGTTCCAATATTTCGATGTAGGAAAGGATCCATTGCATTACATAAGAACATAAGAAAATGGGAGTCTGCAAAAAGCCGATCGGCCCACACAAGGCAGATCCCTGTCACACCCAACCCCAATTACATAACAACATAAGGTCATAAGATCGCGGGAAACTGCATATGGCCATGCGGCCCACATGAAGCAGCTCCCATTCACACCCAGCCCATATCACCCGTATGGGAATCCAATTTATGCGTAAAGCTTTCAACTGTTTCTGAGCTAATTACTGTTCTGGGCAGTGCATTCCATATGTTAACAACTCTATTTCCAAACCAGTGCTTTCCTATATCTTTCCTAAATCTAAACTTATCTAACTTGAAACCATTTGAGCGGGTTATGTCGCCGTTCTTTAGCTTTAATACCTCATCTGTATCGCCCTTATTTAAACCTTTTATCCATTTAATCCATTAGCCGCGTGTTATGCCTGTTCTCCGGCTTTATTAGGGAGTTCACAAAATTGAACTCCTCCAGAATGAATTCTGCGATGTTGTTCATGGTGCCTATGAAGGACTGAGAATGGGAATGGTGTGGCCATTCCTGCCCTTTTGTAGTTCCCAGATTCCAACCCAGACCTACGTGGTTGACAAAGACTGTCTTTGTCTGTGTTTGGAAAGACGGAGTGTGCCAACGATTGTCCGGAAACGGTCGAGGTAAGTCCTAAAAAGTCCCAAGACATACGGCCTCAGCTATGCAGGTCTTGTGGGGGCGTGGCATGGGCGTGGCCTGCGTTTCCGCAAATCGGGCAGCCCATGCGGACTAACGAGGACATGCTTACGCAAGTCGCAAACACGTACGTAGTTCATTACGACTACATTACGACTGACGTAACAATGGCCCCGTCACGGTACGTCTGTCGGGAAAATGCAATAATCGTGGTGATACGGGCGTACACGGCCGGACTACGCCCGACAGAACAAAAAATTGGCGATTACGCCTGACGGGAGCTGTCGGAGCAATATACAGGAATGTGTGACCCCAGCATAAGAGGTAGACTGAAAACTAAGCGGTAGACTGAAAACTAAGAGGTAGACTGAAAACAAAGAGGTAGACTGAAAACTATAAGGGGTTGACTGCAAACTAAGAGGTATGCCCTAATAAGGATTATACAGATGGAGGACTAAGAGAAGCTTCCGATATTCCTGCATATTTTCATAATCTGTTATCATATATGTTTCCTCCTTGTTAATCTTAGACACCTTTCCCCTTTCCTCTTGCTTCCGTTGTCTTACTTACATATTTATCTCCTATCTCATCCCTCCTTCCTGTATTTTCTTTTTTCGTATTTTTTTCCGTACTTGCCTCTTCACTTAGCAACACTTTTAGTTAATGATAATGTCGGACAGGTTGGGAGAGAGGTACCCTGACCAGGACTCGAACTCACTCACCCCAGGCATAATTGGGAGAGTTGAGCACCGTAACCACTCGGCCATTAGCATTCATGGCCGAGTGGTTACGGTGTCATACTCTCCCAAAAATACCTGGGGTGAGTGGGTTCGAATACTGGTCAAGTTACCTCTCCCCCAACCAACACTTTTGTTTTGTCTACACACTTTTCTATGCCTCGTGTTATTCACTGTTGTTGCTTCCGTTTCCCCTTAATGGTACCTACTCTAATGTTCATGCGGTTCGAAATCGTTATTCTTATGTTCTTCTTTTTCCGCGTCTTCATCTTTTTTATTCCCAAACTTTGTCGACTACTTCTAACTCTTCTCTTTAATTTACGTACTCATTAGTGTTCTTAGTTTATTTACATGTTGTATTTATTAACAATTGTTTTCATATTTGTCACACTATCCTACTTTTTTTCCTTTTTCATTCTTTTTCACGTCCGTTCTCCCGTTTTACCTTTCTTCATCTGTCTTTTCCTCTTCCTCCTTGTCTTCTTTCACGACTTTCTACATCTTCAATTCCTTCTTCTAGTTCGACACCACTCGTCCCCCCCCCCCCCTCATACCCCTCCCATTAATTGAATAACAGAGAGAGCAAGGAAGATATCGAGGATCCTGACAATCCAATGTTTTCTTGTTCTTCTGCCTCCTCCTCCATCCTTTTTCTTCTTTGTCTTCTTTTCTTCTTTGTCTTCTTTTTCTTCTTTCCTTCTTATTTTAGTTTTCTTTTTCGTCTTCCTGTTTTTCTTGTCATATTTTTCATTTTTTTATTATTATTTTTGAATTTGTCTTATTTTAATTTTTATTTGTTGTTTTCTGTTTGTCCTTATTCTTTTTATTCTATTTATATATATATATTTTTTTTTTTATTTGTATCCATAGTTTTCTTCTTTTATTTCTTTTGTCTGTTTTTCTTTGCTTTTTTTCTGTTTTTTTCTGTTTTACTGTTTTCCTTTTGTTTAATTGTTTGCATTGTTTGTATTTTCATCTATATTTATCTTTCTTCTCGTTTTTCTGTTTTTAATATAATTTTCTGCTTTGTATTTTCCCATCATATTTTTCAACTTCTCCATTTTCTTCTTCTTCCTCTTCCTCCTACTCGTCTCCTATTTACTTATTTTCTTGCGCATCTTCCTCCTCTTCCTTCCACCAATCCAAAAGCAGAAAAGTAATGGAAGATATCGAGGGTAAAGAAAACGGCCTCTTGGGAATCGCAACCTTTTAATTGGAGGAAGAGGAGTGGGTGGAGGCAGGGGGAGAAGGTCAGGGCAAAGGAGGAAGAGGAAGAAGGAAGTGCCAGGTTGAAAAGGAAATAATAAGGGACACGAGAAGGAAGGCGAAGACACAAAGGATGGCGGAGAAACAGGTGGAAGAAGGAGGAGGAAGAACATAAGAAATAGGGAGAAGAAGAAAAAATAGGACCAAAAAGAAGAAAAACGAAGATGATATGAAGGAGAAAATGAAAACAATTATGAGAAAGAGAGAGAGAGCGAGAGAGAGAAGAGGTGGGGAGGGAGGAAGAGGGAAGGAAAGGGGGTGGACAAGGTGAGTAATAAGAAATGGAGAGAGAAGAGGAGACGAAAAGAGAAGGAGAAAGACGTAAAACGGAGAGAGTATAAAGGAGTACAAAGGAAATCAAGCAACAACAGGTCTAGTGACCCTTCTAGGCTGCTTGTCCTTCAAAACAAGTGGATCAAGTGTCCAAACAGTGGTTTAGAGTGGGTAAGGGAACATTGGAAAGGGAACTACTGCCCTGGAACTAATGTCCGAGGTACGAATAGGAAGTTAGTAGGGGACAGATGGGTTAGTAACTGAGGGGGGGGATAAAATAAAGTTATTCATTTACAAACGCAGTCAGTCGCGGGTTTAATGCGAGATATTTGTCTATACGGAGTTTAAATGAATCAACGGTGCTGCAGTCTATAACGTCTCGGGGAAGCCCATTCCACAAGTTGACAACTTGATTGAAGAAGAAATTCTTAGATTCGTGTGAGTTAAAAGATTTACCAATAATTTTGCAACCGTTTCCCCGTGTGTAATTAGATTGGTCGATAGTGAAGTACTTACTACAGTTCATATTGTCGATGCCTTTGATGATTTTGAACACTTGAATTAAGTCGCCTCTTAATCTGCGCTGGGTTAAAGGAAATAGATTTAATTCTCTAAGACTCTCTTCGTATGGTTTGTTATTTAGGCTAGGTATCATTTTGGTAACTCTACGTTGAACTCGTTGAACTCTTTCTAGCTTGTTTATATCTTTTTGGTAAGAAGGGCACCAGGATTGAACGCAGTATTCCAGAAGAGGGCGGACTAAGGAATTGTAAAGGGTTAGGATAACTTCTTTGGATTTATTCTCAAATGACCTGCCTATAAAGCCAATTATTTTGTTTGCCTTCTTAACAACTTCTGAACATTGTTGACTCGGTTTTAGGTTACTCGATATTGTTACTCCCAGATCGGTTTCTCTGTTTACATTCTTAAGCTCAGTGCCATTCATCGAATAGTTTGCTTTCTCATTTAGGTATCTGATATATAGTACTTTACATTTATCCGCATTGAAACTCATTTGCCAAATTTGGGCCCAACATGACAATTTATCTAGATTGTGTTGCATATCGTCAACTTGTTCTTTTGAGAGTACGCTATTTGCAATTTTTGTATCGTCAGCAAATTTTGAGATTGTACAGGTGAGACCCTCATCTATGTCGTTGATGTAAATTAGAAAGAGAATTGGTCCTAGTACCGATCCCTGGGGTGCCCCGCTACTTACATTGGTCCATTTAGATGCCTTACCGTTTATGACTACTCTTTGCTTTCTGTCGCTGAGCCAATTTTCTATCCATTTCAACACACCGTCTTGTATTCCATGCACTTTTAGTTTTAGCAGTGAACGTTTGTGGGGAACTTTGTCAAAGGCCTTTTGAAAATCAAGGTATATAATATCTACAGCTTTACTCTCATCGTAGAGGTTGAGGATATCGTGGAAGAAGTCCAAGAGGTTTGTTAAACAGGAACGTTTTTTACTAAAGCCGTGTTGAGTATCTTTAAGGAAGTTATTTGCCTCTAAGTGATTTACGAGTCTGTCTCTTATGACCGTTTCTAGCATTTTACATACAATTGAAGTTAAGCTAATTGGACGATAGTTACTGGGTAGGGATTTGCTGCCTTTTTTTAATATCGGTGTTACGTTGGCTAGCTTCCACTGATCAGGCATAGTCCCTACTGAGAGGGAGGAGGAAGAGTGCTGGGAGAGAGATGGAAGGGAGGAGACGGAACATAGATGGATGACGAAGAGAAGACATAAGGTGAAAGATTTAACAAAGCAAATGAAGAGGAGGAAGAAATGTAGAAATGTAATATCAAAGTGTTAAGTGAAAAGATGAAACATATATGAGAGAGAGAGAGAGAGAGAGGGGTTAAGAGTGAGCGAAAGAAGTGGGATTAGTGGATGAGGTGTGTGTGTGTGCATGTGTGTATGTTTCTGAGAGAGAGAACAAAACTAGAGCGAGAAAGTCTGAGGAAGAGAGAGTAATAAGAGGTGGTGGTAGAGAAAAAGGTGATGATGTACTGGCTTAGCAACAGTTTGGATCCATGATATATATATATATATATATATATATATATATATATATATATATATATATATATATATATATATATATATATACATATTGTCACTTCCAACTGAACTTATAGCTGTCTCAGTTGCAAGTGTGTTTTAGTTTGCACATAGCCTATGTTTAGGGGGGAGACTGGCTGATTTTCTTTATTTATTTCTTCCCTGTGTTGCCTCGTGGGAGAGCGTGTTGCAGTCATTGGCGTCCCATACCATGCAACACTGTGTCGTTGCTAAGAGTGTAATTATTTGAGTTGTTAGGCCCTTGTGGGATTGTGTTAGTTTATCATTAGTTGCACTATGATGTCTTATGTTTATTTGATTACTTCTGTGATGTTAGTGAGAGCACAGGTTCTTAATATAGTTATTATTGTATAGTAGTAAGGCAAGTCTGGAGTCATTTTAAGCATTATTATTTTGTCTTAACCCTATTAGTTTGCATATTAGATTTTTTCTGCATTTTTGTTAGCTAGGATTAGGCCTACTACAGCCTTTTGGCATTCTTAGATATAAGCTTCACACCCTTCTTCCATTTCTTTCCTATATTCTACTGCATTGTGAATTATTACTGTATGTTTATAGTGTATATTATTGAGGTTGATATCTACAGTGGTTTGGTGACTGGCTTGTTTTGACCAGCTTTTTAACAGCCAGCACCAAACCTACTGAGATATCAACCCTTGTGTCTCATATGCAGGTTTGGCACCTACTCTTGGTAGGCTACAGCTGGGTGCCCATCCCCATGGTTTTTGCTTCATATTATTCTCGATTTCTGAGCGACTGGGCATGATATGGATTGTTCTGGGAGTCCAGCAGTATTTTAGTTTAGCACTTTTGCGCAGTTTAGAATAACCGAGAAGTACTCTTGTCATACTACTAGCACTATCAACCCCAGTCGGATAGGCCCTGACTCTGACTCTGACTCCTTTTGTACTGTTTTAATAGAGCAAAGAGGAAGATAAAATCTTTTCCTAGAGAACCTGAGTGTCTTCGTGTTGGAGTCAGATATTAAGATCGTGTCTGTTGCAGGGCTAGTGTAGTACGGTGGGCAGTGTTGGGTGCATGACTACAGCATTGTTGTCTTTTTGTACGGTGTTTCTTTTTGGACAGTGCTGTGGGCTAGGCTATTGGAGCATCTGCTTTCCCCGAAGCCTCCCCTCGTAACAATATATATATATATATATATATATATATATATATATATATATATATATATATATATATATATATATATATATATATATATACTGTATATATATATATATATATTAATGATTTTAAGCACTCCAATCTTTCTAGTTATAGTTTGGCAATCGTAAGAATTAAATGAATATATTAACATAAAAGGAAAGACCATCTAAAAAATGGGCTCCTAAAACGACATTAACATAATTATCACAAAGAAGAAAACGGCACAAAATGAAATCAAAATATAATACAAATAAATAAATAATAATAAGCCCTTACCCCACCAAAAGAACAAACAAACAAACAAACCCAAAACAAAAGTTCAAATTTCTCGCCATGTTAAAAAAGTCCCTAGACCCTTGGTAGAACCGTTTGATGCCAACCAGGTGAAGGTTGTCATGGTGACCAATTAGCTTCATACTTCTTATTTTTCATGGGTATATGCACATAAGCGGTTGTTTGATGTCTGCCAAATGTTGTTTTTATGAAGAGTAAATTAAATAGAATGTGTTTGAAATGAAACATTCGGTGAAGTGTTTACATTAAGGGGGTAATGGTTAGTTTTTGATCGATTTATTGATTTAATTATGTATTTTCTAGTTTCCTGGCTAAGCCTCCATCAAGCTGTAAATTTACACACCCTAGATCCCCATTCAAGATAAATTTGTACATTTTTCAGTAGAAAAATTTCCCGGCCAAAGGCCTATTCCTCCTATAATTACAGGCTCGCTATCGCTCGCCAATAAACACTTGACACCTAAATGGTACGAACAATTTATATATTGACAGATAAATGGGGCGAAAGGTCTTACTATCGCCACACTAAAGGAACGTTCATCTTAAAGCTAATGGGACTAAACATGAGAGAGGAAAACAACTACCTCCCCCTTAATGGAAACATTATAATTACCTAAGGGTAATATTTTGAAGACACGACGCTTTGGGTTCATCTAGACTCCTAGAGCCATCTTTTTTGTATAATTTCCCTTATTATCTCATTCGTCTCTCTATTTATTCCATTCTCTCACTTCTCCCTCTCTCTCTCTCTCTCTCTCTCTCTCTCTCGCTCTCTCTCGCTCTCGCTCTCTCTCTCTCTCTTGCTCTCTCTCTCTCTCTTGCTCATAGTATCGGTCATCTAATCAGCTAGTCACTCATATTCCTAACCTTTTTCTATGTGTTTTACCGGTAGTGATCGCTTTCATCTTCTTTCCGTGTTGCTGCTAGTCTCATTTACGCTACAGTATTACTAATCTGAAAAGTAATCAGCGTTCTTAGACTAAAATTGTAAACAAAAAAATCGGTTTTAGTTTTTGATTGCATATTATTTGTAGTGTGTTTTGTTTGTCATTTTCTTGCAGCGTTCTTCATCCTCGTGAAATGTAAATGTCGTTTTAGGAGCACATTTTTGACACGTTTTTTTTGTCTTACCTATTTTGTGAATGTATTGTTACGACCGGGGCTACGAATAAAACAAGGGCACTTAATGATTGGACTAGTAATAGGGCACTATGCAACAACGGTATGCTAGATCCAAACCCTCGAACTTATATGCCGGCAAACAAAAACACCTATACCCTCCAGAGTTAATCTGCGATAACAGGGTATCCTTAAGTGGGCATAAATGTACTCTACTTCAGGCTAACCCACACTGGTATAGCCTGATAACAAACAAGATGCAAGTTACGTTAAAATGCATAAAAAGGAAGCTATGGAAAGATCAATTAAATCACTGCAAGATTTAATACAATAAAAAGATGCTTCAATACAGTTACTCTAAACAACAATAAACTCTTCACTCCTATTTGAAAGAAAGTGAAGTATAGTCCTACAGCATAGACCTGGAAACTTCTGAAGAAAGTCTGATGCTCATAAGACGCTCCTATCTTAAATTATATAAAGGCAGGAGGCTGGACACCACACGTGTAGACTGAATACACTAAAAGGTAGGACATACTGTATAATGTTAACTGACACGAGAATATTATAAATGCGCAACGGCAGTAATGCTCGACACTAAAAGAAGTACTTCCTCATCAACGAAACAGTCATCTATGGTTGTGCAACTCAACAACAACCTAGACTAATAAATACTGTGAATAATAATGCGTACATATCAAAATGAGCTTATGTCCTAACTAGTGTCTGCTCGGCGAATAAAGTCTAGCTGTGATATCAAGGTTAGGAAACTGTGACTAAGCAAGACAGGCTCATAGCCTAGCGTTGTCCTTAACCCTTAATTAGCGGCGAGCAACATAAGTCGAGTTAAATAAAGCTGGACTATGTGGCGGCGCTCGACATAACTCGAGTGGCAATTTCAGCACGTAATGTGGCTGAGAGAGAGAGACAAGTGGTGGCAGGAGACTAGCGAGCGTATGACTGCTCCAGACCACCGCGGCGAACCTACTGACACAAATCTCAGCTCCCTCCTCCCTCTCTCACTCGCTACATACTCAATTATGTACTGAAAGTACCGAATTACCTGCTTTTTGCACTCGCGTTGCACGGTTATTGCAAGAAAACTATCCATCATACAAGGATCGTTATGGTGTCATTCGAAAGCTCTGTTTATGCCCTTTCAGGGATAGGTACTTGTTTTACGTTCTGGGTCTTATTTAGGCATGAAAATGATCACGTAAACAGCCCTATTTTGGCTAAAAACACCCCGCTGTGCGGTACACATAAATAAACCGCATAGGCCGCTCGTAAGGTGTTAAGGCGGTATGATTAAAGTTACTTTAATGATGGGGATCCTCTCTTGGTAGATCCAGATCTCAAGTATCTGGTTCTACCCTGGCGATCCCTCTAAAGTCAAGCAAAGAGGCAGCACTGTGTTATAAGGTAGTAGGCTGATGCCCTCTTACAACACGATGCTGCACTCGCAAAAGACACAACCAAAAGGACAACCTAGGCTACCACAGAAACCATCGAAGTCCTGTAGGTATAAGCAAACCATACACACATCGGTGACAACGACAACAGAAGCCTTATCCCAGTCTAGCATTAAATAACCCAGCAGAGCACTACTGATAATGAGGGAGACACACACAAAGAGTCATCAAACCTCCATAGACTAAGAACCCTTATAGCCTATTCTAATACATGGAAATATATATGAGAGCGACGCACACAATACGATGGGCCGATATGAAATCGTGTACAGAACCCAAAGGGAGTGCTGTGACGTTAAAAGATTAGAGGAATGAAAGAAAGGAAGTTGAGTGAGAGACAGTATCAGAATGGTGGAGATATGGGGGACAGTTGTAAAAAGGATGTTAGTCGTGTGCATCCCTAGCCTGCTCTGAGGAGGGTAGCTCCTCGGGAACCTCAGGATCCCACAAAGGCATGATGGTCGGCCAATCACAGGCTGATACGTCACAAGGCAGCAGGCCCCTAAGACGCGCCAAGAACCACCAGCTAATCAAAGACGAGAGAAAGCCCGCGCGGGTGGGAAACTCCTCCGAGCGAGGAGGAGGGAGGAGGGAGGCAACACTCACTACCCCCTGGCTGCCCGCTCGCTCTCTCTCTCAACTTCACACTACAATGCATCTTATATTCTACTCATGATATAAAATACTTCCCGTTGTCACAGACGAAAATAAAGACCACCACTGGACTGTCTGTAACAATGCAAGTACTATGAAAGAAAGAACAACATTCTCTGATAACTGTAGCCCATTTCACTGCCCTGGCGAGCGCTAGTGGCGAACGAGAGGCGATTCTGCCAACGCTGGTAGGCGTCACAGTATTAATTGTATTTTTGCGTTTCATGCACTGCTTAGTCTTAATTTTCATCATTGGTTTTCCGTTTTTTTCTCTTCCTTCTTGCCTCATGTTTTACTATCTCTCTCATTCTTGTTTTTTTCTTCCTACATTGTTTTTTGTCGTAATATGTTTCGTCCCTTCTTCACTTTTCCTTTGTTCCTATTTTATTCCATTTGTCATTGTTAGAGTAACATCACGGTGTGGAGTAACAAGTTGATAAAGGTTTCAAATTAGACTCAAGTGGGTAAATACACTCTAAATAAACCCACTTAATAACATAGGTCATCCTCAAACTGCATAACGCTGTGTAATTTTAGCCAGAATCAAAGGTTATAAGGCGTCATGGCGATGAAGGGTTGGGCGTATATATCTGCATATATATTACTATATTAATTAACCCCTTCCTCACCATGACACCTCATAACCTTTGATTCTGGCTAAAATTACACCGCGTTATGCAGTTTGAGGATGACCTATGTTATTAAGTGGGTTTATTTAGATCGTATTTACCCCCTTGAGTCTAATTTGACCACCTTTATCAACTTGTTACTCACACACACACACATACACACACACACACACCCATAGCTATTTTATAATCAAATATGTTACCTAAAGTCTAAGCCAAGACATTATTCACAACACCCAGTGTCTATGAGGCCTCCCTTTGGGTACTGCCCTGCACGATTGGTGTCTACAGTCTCCCCAACTAAAGAATGGCGGAATGATCATATTACTTTACTAATAATATCCAAGTTCCAGTTTTAAATCACAATGTGTCAAAGGGAAGGTCATTTGGGACTTACTTTGTGCATCAGCACAAAGTCCACCGACACAACATATAAAGACCCTCGCTTAAAATACACATATTCAAAATATGGGATGGGGATCAGTGTTGAGCTAGTGATAAGCTTAATAGGTGACTATAAGCCTACGTCCAGAGGAAGAGCTTGATCATTAAAGTAAAAAATTATCCAATTTCTCCAACCATAACAGCACTGGTATTTACCTATGATAATAAAGTAGACGTGCCGTTTCGCCCAAAATCAAAACGGCATACCCAACTCTGCGATGGGTCACCATCATCACTACTAGTCACTATCACCATTACTATCATCAACACTACTACTATTATAGTCATCACTACTCTTACCATCATCACTACTACTCTCATCATCACTACTAGTCATCATCACTGCTACTCACCATCATCACTAATACTGTCACCATCATCACTACTGTCATCATTATCACTACAACTATCATTGCTTGTCACCATCATCACTACTACTAGTACTGTCACCATCATATCTACAACTGTCATCATCATCACTACCATCATCATCACTTCTGTCATCATCACTACAACTACAACCATCATCACTACTATTATCACCATTACCACTACAATTACCATCATCACTACTATTATCACCATAATTACTATCATACCCACTATTAATACCATCATCACTACTGTCATCATTATCACTACAACTATCATCATTGCTTGTCACCATCATCACTACTAATATGACCATCATCACTACTACTAGTACTGTCACCATCATATCTACAACTGTCATCATCATCACTACAACTACAACCATCATCACTACTATTATCACCATTATCACTACAATTAGAAGTTTGTGTGAAAATCTGTCGAACGGTCTAGGAGTTTTAAGAAAAACAGACGGACGTCTCACCATTATCATCACATCTGTGTGATCTCTCTCTCTCTCTCTCACTCACTCACTCACTCTCTCAACTGACACCACTAAATACCCCTGTCCATGAACCATAACTTACCATTGGGAACTCTCCTTTCTACCCACCTACCTTCCTTCCAACAATTGTTTCAACACTCCTTCCTCCTTCTCTCTCTCCCTCCAACTCTTTCCCCCTTTTTCTCTTTTCTCTCTCCCTTCCCTTCCTCCTCCCAATCCCTCTCACCTCCTTCACTACCTTCCTCTCTTCTCCTTTCTCTCCTCTCTTTTCGTACTCCTGATCTTACCAACTCTGGACCCCTCTGGATCCCACTGTCTATAATTTAGAATTGGAAACTACCTACGTTTCCTTCACAATTGTTCCAAAACTTCTTCATTACCCTTCCCCCTATTCTACTCTCTACTCACTCACACTCACTCTCACTACCTTCTTCCTCTCTTCTACCTTCTCCTCTTGTCCCTTCTCTTTCCTGCTCCGTAGGGGCACACACACACACAGGAAATAGGTACAGGGGGGGGGTGGGGTGGCAATTGTTTTTTTTTGACCTATGATCATAACTATTTCACAAATTCAAAACATATTTTTGTAATTACGGTCGCATTCACGCACCGAAGGTTCATGTGAAGTTTGGTGAAAATCCGTAAAAAAGGTCTAGGAGTTCTCGGATGGACAGACAGACGGACGGACAGACAGACAGACGGACAGACATTTCGGTTAGCATGTACCACTATACAGGGGGCGACACCACTCTGCTTACGCAGAGTTGATAAAGTAGACGTGCCGTTTCGCCCAAAATCAAAACGGCATACCCAACTCTGCGATGGGTCACCATCATCACTACTAGTCACTATCACCATTACTATCATCAGCACTACTACTATTATAGTCATCACTACTACTCTTACCATCATCACTACTCTCATCATCACTACAACTTTCACCATAATCACTACTACTCACCATAATCACTAATTCTGTCACCATCATCACTACTGTCATCATTATCACTACAACTATCATCATTGCTTGTCACCATCATCAATACTGTTATGACCATCATCACTACTATTATGACCATCATCACTACTACTAGTACTGTCACCATCATATCTACTACTGTAATCATCATCACCACCATCATCATCGCTGCTGTCATCATCACTACAACTACAACCATCACCACTACTATTATCACCATTATCACTACAATTACACTCACACACAGCACGCCATCATTGCTTGGGAATAGGTACAAGGAGGGGGGGGAGAAACCATATTTTAGACCTAAAATCATAACTATTGCACAAATTCAAAATTTTTTTTTTTTAATTACCGTCGCATTCACGCACCGAAGGTTCGTGTGAAGTTTGGTGAAAATCCGTCAAACGGTCTAGGAGTTCTCGGACGGACAGACAGACAGACGGACAGACATTTCGGTTAGCATGTACCACTATACGGGGGACGATACCACTCTGCTTATGCAGAGTTGATAAGTATTTAACTCGTAAAGCGCAAAGCTATGGTAGTTTAAACCCTCCCGCCATGCGAAGGTATTTGGTTCTATTCTGATTAAAATTGTCATATTTACCATATACTGTATATAATTATTACTTATCCATATGCACCTATTTTGCTTGAACATATGAACATTTAAGAACAATAAAAGAAGTGGGAATAGCATTTGTGGGGTGAAAGAGACGTATTATTATAGGCGAGAGCCGGGGCGGCGAATATCCTTAGAGCGGCACTGACGCCTTGCAGTTCCTAAAAAAGGTGCCTCTTCAGATCCATCAAACTACAGACCAATAGCTATAACTTCCACTCTTGGTAAAGTCTTTGAAATGATATTAAATAATCACATAATTAAGCATCTTGAGAATAATAAATTAATCAGTGATAGGCAATATGGTTTTAGACGATGTCGATCAACTGCAGACATTCTTTGCCTTCTTATGCATCAAATCAACCAAGCTACAGACCAACATGGTGAAACACATACAATAGCACTGGATATATCAAAGGCATTTGATAGAGTCTGACATCAATCCTTATTGTCGAAGATGTCACACTACGGCCTTGCATCATTAGTTCCACTAAACTCTTCTTATCTTCATAACAGAAAAATATGTGTAATGGTAGATGGCCTTTATTCTCAATTTCACTCAATAAATGCTGGTGTTGCCCAGGGATCATTTTGGCCCCAATTCTGTTCCTCATTCATATCAATGATCTCATATCTACCACTCATAATCCAATACATTCCTACGCAGATGACTCAACACTCCACAGTTCCTTCACATTTACCAATTCTTTCACCCAACCCGATCTTATAAATTCAAAAATAAACACTGCAATTTCTCTGAACCAGGACCTTTCTAGAATTAATGGATGGGGACAAAAGAATCTAGTTTCCTTTAATGCACAGAAAACCAAGTACATTCAATTTTCTAACCGACAGAATCTCACTGACTCCCATATATTTTTAATGATGTAAATATTCCCACTTCCCCTAGTATTGACATTCTCGGTGTAACATTAACTACTAACTTGAGCTGGACACATCATGTTAGAAGCATTACTAAGAATGCCTCTAAAAAACTGGGACTCCTGTACAGAGTTCGAGAATTCTTCACTGACGAGCAGTTGGCCGTAATATATAAAAGTCATGTGTGTTCTCAGATGGATTACTGTTCACCTCTGTGGGGTGGAAGTGGAGTGGTTGCATTGAGGCAGTTGGACAAAATTCAAAATAAAGCTATTAGATTAATCAATAACCCTCTGCAATCACACAGGACCTTCCTACATTATCCATACGAAGAAACGTTGCATCCCTTGCATTATTCTACAGATATTTTCACAGCAATTGTTCCGAGGAACTTCCTTCAATTGTTCCGCCTCTCCACATCTTTCCCCGTAGAACTAGGGCAGCTGAGAGCGCCCATGAATTTACACTTTCTCCTCCACAATGCAGAACTTCTGCTTATCAGAATTAATTTATCCCCAGAGCTACTACTCTTTGGAATTCACTTCCCTCGAATTGCTTTCCACAAACTTACAATCTACAAATGTTTAAATCCAGTTGTTACAAACATTTTATGAATGGAGGGTGCCTTTAGGCACATGGACCTTTTTGTTTTATCTGTGTTTTTCCTTCCTCCGTTCATTGTCTCTTAAAAAAAAAAAAAAAAAAAAAAAAAAAAAAATCTCTGTGTTGCAAGGATCTCTTGCTGCCTCGCCCGTGTTAATGAGACCGCATAAGGGAAGTTCGCGCAGAAAATTACCCGATAAAAGGGGGAATAATTGAAAAAATAGCTGATAATTAAGGAGGGGGAAAAGGAAAGGAGGGGGGGGGGGACACATATGTAGGAGTGGTAGAAAGTAATGGAGGGGAATGATCTCACTTAATCAAAAATGTCTTTGTTCTAGATCTATTGAGGACGGTCGCAGTGCACCAGAAAAACCTCTATTGAGGACGGTTGCTGTTTATGGGTTAACAATCATTACACCTACGTCTCAAATTTTTCATGTAGATCATAATATTTATTTTACAAAGAACTACGGTACCTAATTTTAAGACATGTTCACAAAAGTTAAATACTGTATGCTGACTACGTTTTATATTTACAGTATAGTAAACTATGTTAATACAATTATTGTTCAACCATTGAAATTAGGCTTTACCCAAATTTTTAATTTTGTGTGGTAGAAAAACGATAGAAGGCTTTAGCTGGCCACTCAACACTAACCTTCCTAAAAATGGCACGCAATGCCACATAGCACGACAGATTATCTCATTAACCTTTTCGCTGCGGGTGACGTTCTGGAATGTTTTGGCAAGTTACAGCAATTTCCAGGCTTTAAAAGCCTGTAAAAAACTTAAGAATCGAGTGTCAGTGGGTGGGAGCGTGAGGGGCCCACCTCCGACCCTCAGAGCACCGAGTGGCTCACTGAGCAAGGCTGTGTGGCGGGCGAGTCTCTCTCTGTCTCTCTCATAAGTGCAGCCAAGCGAGCGAGTGTTACATAATAGCGAGGTTCCCGCGTTTCACTGGGATCACTGTGGGTGAACCAGACCACGTATACGGTCCGTTCTGGTGTCATTTTGAAGCTATTTTCGCCTAGTTTTCGGCAGAATACACTTCATTTAATGCAGATGCTTGATTTATCATTCAGGAGTGCCTGAATAGGCCCTAAATAGCCCAAAACAGCCCGCAGCCAAAGGGTTAACAAAGAAATATGTCACGAGAGATAGAGATGGAGAGACAGTGAGAGAGAGAGACTTGGATCTACGCATGAGAGAAACTTATTGAAAATACACTTAAGTCCATTTTCAAGAAACGGAAAAAATACTCGGTTTACTGTATATTCATGTCCTGCCGGAAGGTTTCTATATTTATAATGGTAGTCAACGATAGCTTAGTGTTCCCTAACTACCTGCTGGGCTGATATCTTGGCATTGCGCTTATTGTTCACCTAAAAAAAAAATGTATATATATTTATATAATGTTGTTATACCTGGGGTTAACTGGACTATTTAGGTAGGTTCTTTACTTGACTGGATAAGTTGAATCCACATGAACACATGCACAAAGGTAATGGAGGATAAATATACAGTGTACAAGCATAGGTTATATTATTCAGTGTAACTATAGTATAATATACAGTTACTGTCAGACATGGATTGGTCAATATATACAAGTTGCAGAGCACGAACGAGGATCCATAATAAGTTCCAGGGGGATGACACTATGAACTTTCGGGATTACACTAAGCATTTCCAGCAATAAGGCACATCCGTGGTACTTATGACATGGTTCTTGGGCCGTGGTGCTGGTCCTGTCGTGTGTTGAGGACAGCAGGATGGAAGATGTAGAACTCTTGGGTTTGGGGTCTTGAATGAATATATTCCATTCTACCAGTGTTATACATAACATATCATCGGATTAACGTGAGGAGAAGTTATACCAGTTTTGTACTATCTCACTCAACTATCCTGACCTATAAAAGAGTTTAATTAAGAACCTTACAGTACTCCTGGGTTTGGGGTCTGAATGAATATGAATCTGTTTTGCCATTGCTATACATATATCATCTGACTAACGTAAGAGGGTTGATATGCAACATCTCTTAACTGTTCTGACCTTCATAAGAGTCTTTCAGGGACTTTTGGATGGGTTTATTTGGGCCTTTTACGTATACGTATCTTATTTCCAGTGCCTGGGACAATGTATCGTGTGTACAGTACTTTATGCAGAGTGCTGTTATGCTATTGCTACGGTATCTCGCGAGCCCTTACTTAAATGAAGCCAA
Organism: Paralithodes platypus; assembly: GCA_032716605.1. Taxonomy (NCBI): domain Eukaryota; kingdom Metazoa; phylum Arthropoda; class Malacostraca; order Decapoda; family Lithodidae; genus Paralithodes; species Paralithodes platypus. The sequence continues at coordinate 38,180,443 of CM064527.1, read as the reverse complement.
TTGCTAGTGTGTGAACTTCTAATAAGTACCAGAATGTGGTCAGTTTACTACCACTAAAGCGCAACGTCAGTACAGCTTTCTTTAGCGACAGTAATTCCTGATGATCGAGGCAGAAGAATTAATATTGAGTTGCCACCATGATGATTCAATAAAAATTTCTTTGTAGAGCCAAGATCTAAAAATCATCTCCCCTCATTCTTTAATCTAGACCTCCAACAATGCCAGCTCACACCCCAACCCAATCTATAGCTTCTGCATCACCCGAAGTTGACATAATTATGTCTTCCCCCTTCAACAACCACTCAACCCACCTCATCCACTTTCTCTAAGATTTCTCCTTTGTGTTCAGAAACCAGTTCTCCAAAAGTAAACTTGCCATCTTAAATAATGAAACCTTGCCAAAAACCGTCTCTTCCTTCTACTTCCACCGCTAAGTTACTTTCTCCCATAACTATTCAACAATCACATTTCCCTCTGCCACTCTCTCAACAAATACACCACCCATCAATTCTAACAAAACTATCATCTCCGCTAACTCATCGCCCCCCCCTCCCCATAATTCCCAAGAAAATCTTTAAATCTACTAGATCAAATCCTGCCATTGCCTAAATTTAACCTCTTTTACAGCCTCAATACAGACGATCTGTCAGACGTGTTGCCCAAACCAATTGGTAGTCCCCAGCATCGCTTTCCCCAAAACAAAAACGAACCATTACATGCTAGTGCTATAATAGTTTATGGAGTATAGCCCAAATCTTCCAGCTCTTAAAATATCTTCCAGTGAAGTATGTTTTAAGAGCTTTCCAACTGTTATAGATCTTAACTTTGCCTGTTATAGTCTTACCGCTTGTGGCGTTTCTCCAGGTGTCCCTTCTCTGGGCAAGAAGGGCTGATGTGCTGGAAGGAGGGCCTGGGGCAGATGGGGAAGCCCCTCTGGACTTCTCTATCACGGCGGTGGTGCGGCTTGGAGGAAGAAGGGCGCGTGATGGTGTATGATCTATGCAAGTTTTTACTTGCCTTGCCTTCCTTTTGGTTCTTCTTTCTCCTGTCACTACTTGGGTTCCTAATCGTGATGATTATGTCATTTCCGGGTGTTGGAGGAAGTGTGGGCGTGATAGAGGCGACTCGGGCGTATTCTGGTGGTGTGGCGCTTGGGGCTTCTTTCCTCGGGGGTGTGGTGGCAAGGGTGGCAATACCACTTTGTGGCCATGTTGTGTTTCCATTCTCCTTTCTCTTTATTTAATTTCCCTCCCTGGGATAGTATCCACAGCCTCGTGGCTGTATTAGAAAACACCATGCGTCGTCTTGACGAGAAAAAGTTTTATATTGGTCCAGGTATTCCCACCATTTCCAGGAACGAGCGTCTGTGGGCCTCGAGGTGTTGGCAAATACCGTCGGGTAAGAATCGCTGCTTATGTAAGATAGAGCTGTCTGAAGTTCATCTAAGAATCTGAAGGTGTAGGAAGAGCCCTGATCTTCACCCCATCTGATCTTCCTGAAGGGAATTTCTATGGTGCTGAAGGTGATGGAGCCGGTCGCAGGAGTTTTCACAGGGGACGTCATGGTGCAGAAACTTGGAGAGGCAGCTTGGGAAGGTGTTGGTCTGGTGGTGGTAGAGGAGGAAGTGATGGTGTGACCTTTGGGATGCCCTGTTTTGTGGATGGTTGGGCACGTGAAAATACCTGGTGACCTCACTGAGGTGGGAAAAGGGTGAGAGATCGTGGCTTGAGTTGGTCGATTTGTTTCTTCACTGTATTCGTAATGCTGGCACCCTTAATAATGTGTTCTACGGTTGCAAAGTATGTGCAAGTAAAGGGGAAGGGGAAGAGCTAGGAGTATGATAAGAAATGGAAGAGCAACGAGAAGGGGGTTAAGAGAGACGGCTTGATCTAGTGCGAACGGAAAAGGGGGGAATGGAATGTGAAGCAGAGAGAGAGGAGGGTGACAGGCGAGGGGTTGGTGTGGGACGGGGGGAGGAGGGAGGGGGGGTACTGGGGGGAGGTCTGGGATTAGGGGTGCGGGGGTGGGAGAGGGGGAGAGATGAGGTAGGATGGAAATAGAAATAGATGACTTAGGGCTGATGGGGGGTATGCTGGAGGGATTGGGTTGAACGGGGGGGGGGGGGGGGGTGATAGGTGACGGGGAAGGGTAGGGGGTGGGTGAGATGGGGTATTGGAGTTTGGAGAAGAGGAAGAGGGAAAGAGGGTAACAGGGATTTGGTTGCGAGAGAAAGGAATTTGTCGGCGAGAGGAAGTTGTGTTCGGGGGCGAGTGAGGTGAAGGGGATGCAGAAGTGGCTGACGAAGGGGGTGAAGTGGAAGAAAAAGGTGGTCTACTGTATATTGTGTAGTGGGGGGGGGGGGGCGGCATTTTAGGGCGAGGAGGAAGGGTGATAGAAGGACGTCCAGCTACAGCATGGCGTTGGGGGTTGGGAGGCAGACTATGGCTAAGGGATTAACAGGGACGAGTAGGTGCTGAAGAAGGGGGGAGGGGTCTGGGTGGAGGGCGAGGGATAGAAAGATGACGAGGAAGACGATTAAGGATAGAGGGAGGGATGAAAAACGGGGGAATAAGGTGGGGCATATTGGGGAGGAGAGGAGGAAGGAGTAGGTTTTGAGTGTGAAGAAGGAGGAGAATAGGGTAACTCACGAGGCGGGTGGTGGCAGTGTGGTTTGAGATGGGGTGTTGTGGATGACGGAGGTGCTGTAAAGGCTTGGAGGTGTGTCTATCCGTAATCAGAGGACGATAAATCCTCACAAAGCGATTTCGGTAGGTCCGAGACTCTGTGATAATTTATGATAATCTGATACAGGTTGGGGACTTTGGTGATTTTGTATGGCCCGATGTATCTGGGGCCAAGTTTGTTGGACACTGGTAGTTTGGCCGCCATTACTAAATCGTTGACGGCGTAGGGGCTTTGTGGGGGCGTGATGTGTCTGGCTGTTTCCTGGCAGACATGGGCGGTATGAAGGACGTTTTTGAGGTGTTGTAGAGTCGGTGGATATGATCGTCGTGGAGGGTTCAGCCAGACCACGAAAGGGTAGCAGCAGGGATGCAACGCCTTATAGTCTCTCTTGGTGCGTTATGCCGCCTTCCCTAAGGCACGAGTTCATACCCCACTGGATCATTTTAACTTGGGTTGGCCAGTCTTGAGTTTGTAATGCGATGAGCCGAGTCCTTAGCTGATTATTTATGGCTTTGTGGCTCCTTTCAAAAATGGCATTTCCTTGAGGCCAGTAGGGGGACGAGTGAGACACCTTGATGCCACATAATCTTGAAATTTTTTCCTATACTTGGCCAGAGAACTCAGGGGCATTGTCAGAGAGAAGTACATCAGGTAGGCCGAAGATGGCGAAGACTTAGGTGGCCAAGACCTCTGCCACGGTGAGGGTGCTGTGCTCCTTGATGAGGCAGGCTACCAAGAACCGGGAGTAGACGTCGACGAAGGTGACAACGAATCTCTTGACTTGTTTCATGGGAAATGGGCCCATGACGTCAAGGGACAGAGTCTGCCAATGTTTAAAAAGCTACTAATTTTCCGGCTACCCCTGGAGTCCTGGTACAGTCTTTTCCTAATCCACAAGGTCTGGAAGCTTCTGAAACATTCTTGGTAGGGCTGGTGGTCCAATAAATTTGTTGGAAGACTTGTAACATTTTTGCTCGGCCAAGGTTTTTACCACTGCCTTCGTGGATTATTAGTAGTATTTCTTGGGCTGTTTGCAGGTTGATGGCGATGTGTCTGGATTATGTATAGAGTTGATCTCCTACTCGATGTAAATTATAGAAAACATCTTTGGGAATCCATTTCAGTTTTATTTTAGTTAGCCATGGTTTCAGTAATGTGGGGTTGGCATTTTCTTGAGGGTGTTCAGGCTGCGTTTTCGTCATTGAATTTGATTTGGTAACTAAACTAGGTGGTTTTAAAGGGGTAACTAAAATATTTGAACTTATAGGGGTCACTGAACTAGTTATCGTGGGTAGATGAATTTTATGCTAGCACTTCTGACGGGCAGGCGAGAGAGGGCGTCAGCGTTCGTGTGTAGTTTCCTTGGATGGTAGTGAATTTCGAAGTCGAATTCCCCCAGGGTTTCTCGCCAACGAATGAGAAGAGCACAGTTAGTTTCCGATCTTCGTAACCATTGCAGGGATTGATGATCTGTAATAATATCTACTTTGGTGCCTAACAGAAACGAGAGAGAATGGTTTAATGCCCAGATTGATCCCAAGGCGCTCTCTTTTTGTAGCAGCATAGTTTCGTTGTGCAGCGTTCAAAGTGGCAATGGGGCAAGAGATTATGTGCTCACGCCCATCTTGTACATGATCCAGCACACCTCCGATGGCATACAGAGATACGTCGGTATATAACCGGAATGGTTGTCTATAATCAGGGAACTATTAGGGGCTTGCACCAGGTGTTGTTTGAGAGCGTTGAAAGCTTTGTCCCTTTCAGCAGTCCATTTGAAGGGCTCGTCTTTCTTGGTTAATTCATGAAGAGGGCGGGCCAGGGTAGCAAAATCGTTCAAGAACCTCCTTTAGTAGGTGGCTGAACCCAAGAAGGAGCGAACACCTTTGACGATGGTAGGAGGAATTTGGGCTGCAATTGCAGAGAGCTTGCGAGGACCTGGTGAGATGCCCTTGGCCGAGATGACTTGGCCGAGGAAACCTACAGTTGTCCGGGCTACTGAACACTTCGAGGGGTTCAGTTTGAGTACGGCCTCTCTTTTCCGCTGGAGTACCTGACAGAGGTGCTGTAGGTGTTCTTCCCAGGTCTTTCCATAGATTATGACGTCATCCAGGCACGCTAAACGTTTTTCCCAGGTGTGACCCTTGAGGATGGATACCATTAGGCGTGAGAAAGTAGCAGGCCCATTGCAGAGACCGAAGGTGAGCACATTGAACTAATAAGGATGGCCCCCACTGGTGGAAAAGGTGGTCTTCTGTTGATGATTTTTCTTTATGGGAACTTGCCAGTATCCAGCTTGTAGATCCAGGGTGGTGAACTATTTGGATCTGTACAGGGAATCCAGGGAGTCATCTATCCTGGGTAAGGGCATGGCGTCCTTGATGGTGGCGTCGTTGTGTCGTCTGTAATCCATGCAGAATCTAGTAGATCCGTCTTTCTTCTTGACTAGGACGACTGGGGAAGACCAGGGACTGACGGAAGGGGTGGCTATCCTGCGTCGAGCATTTCCTGTACTTGGCGGTCTTCCTCCTGATGCTGCAGGGGTTTTTTCCCCTGGGAAGTTTGGCGGATGGAGGGTCCTTTGCTGTGCATGGGGTGTTCGACGACTTTAGTTTGTCCGATTTCTGTGCATGTTTGTGCGAACACATCCGCGAAATAGTGGAGCACTTTTAACGTATCGAATGGACTCTATGCAGAGTGCCGTTATGCAATTGCTACGGTATCTCGCGAGCCCTTAATAAGAACAAAAAAATTGCCAGTGCGTGAACTTCTAATAGGAACCATAATGGGGTAGGTATACTATCGCTAAATCGCAACATCAGTACAGCTTTATTTAGCGACAGTAATTCCTGATGATCGAGGCAGAAGAATTAATATTGAGTTGCCACCATGGTAATTCAATAACAATTCCTTTTTAGAGAAAAAATCTAAAAATCCTCAATAAACCATTATAGGCCATGCTTTAATAGTTTATTGAGTATAGCCCAAATCTTCCAGCTCTTAAAATATCTTCCAGTGTAGTATGTTTTAACCCCTACTCTACCGGAGGATACAGTAATAAATGTCCCCCCCCCCCGCCCCCGTCCCAAGCAATGTGGCCAAAATGGCAAGATAAAATAAACCTCCCATCTCAAAAGATGAAGGAATACTGGCTCACCCAGCCTGCAGAGGGTTGGATATTACCCCTTGGGGGTAAGGGGGCCTCCATCTTATGGTGGAGGAAAACAAGAATATGCCCCACACGTCCTACTGTGTGTCGTACAAGGCGACTAATAGGGGGAATGGGGGTAGATTGTAGGCACCAATCGAACAGGGCTATACCCAGGAGAGGTTGTAAACATGTAATAAGGAATCGCTGGAACTCCTGTTTCATTTGCTTGGCCTCTCTTACTGATTCCCTTTGTGCCTCACTTACATTGAGAGTAGTCCGGCATGCTCTCACAAACACATCCTCCTCCTATCTACTTCACTTCACTTAACATGCACACCACACTTCCTCCTTCAAAATTAGTTTAAAAATATGATAAACACAAGCCCAGCCTCGGAGTCCCCAGGGGGGGGACCATAAATGCCCCCACACATGCCCGACCTTCCCCTAACGACCCCTCAAAATGCTTTGGACCACGGCCTGTCACTCTTATTATCAACTTTTGCAATATTCGCGGCCTTTCCTCTAATTTTCACTCTGTCGACACCATCTCTCCTCCTCCAAACCTGATCTTCTTTTCCTCACCGAAACCCAGGTATCTGAAACAACTTCCAGCAGCTCCTTCTCTGTATCCTCCTACTTTTTTCTCATACTAAATATTTCTGTGCTGTCTATCTTCCCCCTAACTCTACCGACTTTCCCAAATTCTTCGACTATCTAAACTCTAGAGTGGAACACATTCTATCTATCTCTCCCTTCTCTGAAATCTCCATCTTAGGAGATTTCAACGTTCATCACCGCCAATGGCTTTCCTCTCACTCTACTGACCAACCTGGTGAACAAGCCTACGTAGTCTTTTCTATCATAAATGACCTAGAGCAGCTGGTCCAGCAACCCACCCGTATCCCGGATCGCTTCGGAGATCGGACCAACATTTTTTACTTATTTCTGAATTCTAACCCTTCCTCTTATACTGTCAATCTTTTCTCTCCTTTGGGCTTCTACGACCATAAACTTATCTCCGTCACCTGTCCTATCTCTTCAGTACGGCCATCCGATCGTCCCAGCCGACGGCGCTTGTGGCACTTTGGCGCTGCCGAATACTCTGGCAATACTACTTTGATTTCCCATGGAATGACTTCTGCTTCCGTGGCCGAGGACCCTCGGAGAGTCCTAAACGCATTACCGAGGTTATCCTCTCGGGCATGGAAGCGTACATTCCATTTTCTTTCTCCCAGTCTAATGCAAAACAATCTTGGTTTACTCACGCTTGTTCTACAGCTGTCCACAACAAGGAGGAAGCATTCAAACGGTACTGTCGCCTTAAAACTCAAGACTCTCATTCTTCTTATGTTTCTGCCCGAAATCAAGCCAAATCTGTTCTTTGACTTGCCAAGCACTCTTTCATCAATAATAAATGCACTTAACTATCCAACTCTAGATCTTTCTAAGCTTTCTGGCATCTACCCAAAAACCTCTCCAACAACTTTTCTTCTTCGTCTTTCCCTCCCCTTTTCCATTCTGATGGCGCAACCATCACTTCTTCCTCTGACAAAGCTGAACTCTTTGCTCAAACTTTTGCCAGACACTCTACCTTGGATGATTCCGGTGTTATTCTTCGCTCTCCACCTCCTCTCTCCTACTTATGCCTAATATCCTAATCTCTTCTAAAGATGTACTTTCTACCCTCTCTGGGCTTAATACTAAGAAGGCGTACAGTCCGGACAGTGTTCCTCCTGTTGTTCTTAAAAACTGTGCTTCCTTGCTGACTCCCTGCCTAGGCAAACTCTTTCGTCTCTGTCTCTCCTCTAACGTCTTTCCTTCTTGCTGGAAGTTTGCTCTCATTCAACCTGTCCCAAAGAAGGGTGACCACTCTCAACCCTCCAACTATCGTCCAATTGCGCTCATCTCTTGTATTTCTAAAGTTTTTGAAACTATTCTTGCTTCCAAATTTCTTAAGCATTTCTCTTCTCATAATCTGCTCTCAGATCGCCAGTATGGCTTCTTTAAGGGTCGCTCTACTGGTGATCTTCTTTCATATCTTACTAGCTGTTGGTCATCCAACTTTCGGGACTTCGGTGAGACTTTTTCTGTTGTACTAGACATATCGAAGGCTTTCGATAGAGTCTGGCACAAATCTTTAATTTCCAAACTGACCTCCTTCGGTTTCTGTCCCTCCATCTGTGCCTTTGTCTCTAATTTCCTTTCCGGCCGTTCCATAGCTGCGATTGTGGATGGCCATCGCTCATTTCCTCATCCTATCAAGTCCGGTGTTCCTCAGCGTTCTGTCCTATTTCCTATTCTCTTTCAAATTTTCATAAATTATCTTCTCAACTGTACATCCAGTCCCATCCATTCATAGGCAGACGACTCTACCTTACACCACTCAATTAGTTTTCCAGAATGCCCCAGCCAGCAGTCCCTCAAAAGTAAATGTAATGAAGCCATAAAATGCTTATCTTCTGATCTAGCTACTATTTCAAATTGGGGTAGAGAAAACCTTGTTGCATTTAATGCTTCCAAACTTAATTTATCCATCTTACTACCCATCAGGAATCTCCAGAGGACTATCCCTTATTCTTCAACAATACAAAAATCAACCCTTCATCTTCTCTCAATGTTCTTGGTGTCTCTTTTTCTTCTGCTCTCACTTGGAAAGACCATATTACCAGTCTCGCTAAGGCAGCCTCCCAGAAGCTGGGTGTTCTTTACCCCTGCGCAGCGTCTTGCTCTGTACAGGGGCACAGTGCGTCCTTGTATTGAGCATTGTTCAGATGTGTGGGGAGGATCCTCTCACACCGCACTCCTAGATAAAGTAGAAAGGAAAGTCTTTCGTATCATTAACTCCCGTCCACTCACCAACTCTCTCTTGATCTCTCTCTCTTCACCGCAATGTTGCATCTCTCTCGCTATTCTATCGCTACTACAATAATCAGTGTTCCTCGGAGCTTTCCAAGTGTATACCACCTCCTCTACGTAGGGTACATAGCACCCGCTTTGCAACACAATCCCACCCCTACTCTGTGCAACTTTCCAACCCAAGGGTGAAACGCTATTCTCAGTCTTTCTTTTATTCAACTGCTGAGCTCTGGAACTCTCTCCCAGAATCAGTCTTTCCCTCTTCCTATGACTTAAATTGCTTCAAACTCCGTGTGTCCAGGCATTTTATCTCGAACGTCCCTTGATTTTGGCCCTGTCACTCTTTGAAATCTGGGGGAGGCACTCGTTGCAGGCAGTTATGCCTTTTGTATCCCCCATTCACATAGATTTTTTTTTTTTTTTTTTAAATGTTGCCAACTCGAGAGCAGTGCTCAAACGATCGTAGTACCAGGCACGGCCAGATACTGGCAGTTACAAAGAAATTACATTACTGACGGCTCCCTGCCGTCGCTGGGACTTGGGAGTGACTTATCTACTGACAGCTCCCTGCCGTCGCTAGTACAGACGGGGTTAAGAGCTTTCCAACTGTTATAGATCTTAACCCACTGAGCCCCAGCTAGTTATAAATAAATGTACCACCAGGGACTGGCAGGTTTTGATTTTTTTCTTTTCCAGAAACAATAGCGAATGAGTTAGGAATGAAGGAAAAACCACCAAAAAACTATCAAAAAGGTAAAACATTGGTCCTACGGAGCCCCCGAAAACGGATTTTACAAGAGTAAAAAATTGAAGGCAAAAAAAACAAAAAACCATGTTTTTGCGCGCGCGCTCACACGCACACGGTTAGACTTTGAGAATGTTCAACCATCGACAAGGTTGCGTGGGATACTTACACAGTTCCCATACAAATCTGAGCCCTCAAGGTGTCATAGGACCGGAGTAATTAATATTGACGACACGTTGTCGTCGCTGGGGTTTAGCGTTACATACATTGCCGACGACACGTCGTCACTGGGGTTCAGTGGGTTAACTTTGCCTGTCATAATCTTACCGCTTGTGGTAAGACTCTTCTAAAGCCTTTCTTGCCTCCGCCTCAATCATGAGGTGTGTGTGTGTGGGGGGGGGGGGGGGGAGCTCTTGGTGAATGAAGGATAGGTGGAGGATGGTGGATGTAAAGAGGGAAGTAGAGATATCCTGTAATAACGGAGATCGTTCACCTTTTCTTTGGATGCCATTTTTGTGCCCTAATTATCAAATAAACATTGCTGATGTTGTTATTTTGATCATGTAGAAGATATATTCACATATTTCTTACCTGTTTTGTCAAAAAAAAAATTGTTATTATGGGTAAGGAAGTATTTGGGTGTAAAGAGAGGGTAATATTTGACGCCAGTAACACCAATATGGCGGAGGTTGGCAGATCTCTTTCACAACAGGATCTCTAGATAAGGCGGTCGAGTGGTGAGCACGCTCATGTGTGAATCTGCTTGATCTGGATTTGATCCCAGCCCAGGCGGACATTTAGTGGGTCTTGTAGTACGTCCTAGCATGTTTCACATGCATGCACCCAGTCGGGGAACACTTCGACGACGTATACAGACTAATAACACACATGACAATGCCATTCAACAGCTTCCTCTCTCTCCAAAACCCCGTCTCCCCTCTCTACACTCTTCAGAAAAATAGGAAAAGTAGAATGTAGATACGAGGTGCCGTTGTAAAGGCAATGCCTTCACCAGACCTATGTGTGTGTGAAGAAAAGAGGCTGAAGATAAGGAATATCTATAATAGTCTCCAGGTTCGAATCCCGGTAGGATCACATGCTTTCGCCTTCGTGCTTCACCGTCTCGCCACCTATAGACTCGGACCCTCACACTCAGAACGCCACCTATTGAGCAATTAACTCACTAGGCATTGCCCCCCTGTAGCATGTTTTGAATATGGGAATATTCATACAGTGCTTTTTAATCAGGGAACAACGAGTGTATATTTTTGGCGTTTCGGTGGGCTTTGTGGTAATGCACTGATACTAGGTACAACAATTCCATCCCAATAATATCTTCCCATTAATATATCGGGATTCGAGCCCGGGACCATTGGATTACCAGGCCAGTGGCAAGACCACTCCACCACTCCTCCCCTAGTATGTGTGTTATAATATTATAATATACAGTACATTGATTCACAAAGATTAAGTCTTTATATAATTATATATCTGCCTTGGTACTGCTCTATTATTCCATCTACTTATATGCCCACCTAAAATATCTGTACTCGTTTTAATATTTTGTTTTTCTTTTGGCAGATGTGTTGACTAGCCTACTTAATAAGGTATGTGTTATTTAATATGATGTATGTATGTATTATTATATTATAACAGTATAGATGCCAACACTATGTGTACATATGAATTACTAACTTATGCTGTCAGTGTGTGTAGTGAGTAGAATAACAATTAATGTTTTGCTATTCCATACATGGAATATTCCATATTTCATGTATCGATCCTTGAGCCAATGGATTAGTACATGTTTAAGCTCAAAGTTGTCAATATTGGTAAAATGTTATAACATTGATAAAACCAAATTGTCGAATTGGATCAATTTTGCTGTTAGGCAAGTAAACCACTACTCTGAGACAACCCTGTTCAAAGGGAAGAAATCGGACAGGTATTTCCGACATCATCGATCAAATCCCCCACCTCACTCCTACAGCCAGGCATTTACCAATATATATATATACTGTATATATATTTTGTTGTCTTTACTTTGGTAGATTTAGATTGTTTATTTTTATATATATGTAATTAATATGTTTGAAAGTTGGTAACATTTGATAAGGAATACTACAATTTCGAACACAGTGATTACATATGATCGTTTTGGTAAAAATATTTTACTCAGTAACGATGATTAAACTGCTACCCTTAGTAAAGTTCGTCATGTTTATTAGATTCGGTTATATGGTAAAAGGAATGTAGTAACTCTTTGTAATGTTTAAGCTTACAGTTGTCAAGTTGGACGAAGTTGAACACGTTGGTTAAAATATCTTGATTGAGAACTAGTCTTTTATTCCAGCTGACGGTAAATTGCCATGGTCCCGTCTTGATTACTTGGCTATTACGAACATTGTACAAATAAATTTTATATTAATTATGAAAACCTGGCAAAACTTTGTTAGTGGTATATTATTATGATGTAGAGATATGGTAGTTTCATATTTTTCATTTACGAATCGATAAATCAGTTGGCATGGGTTCAAGTTACCGAAACCTGAACACAAACAGATTATAGACTAATTACTCCACTACGGCACGAGTTACATTACAGTCTGTGGTGGTGGTGGCAGCTTGTCACTGCAAAATGGGAGACTTTTAGGCGTTAATTATTTTATTTTTTCTATGAAAATACCATTGCGTTCGTGGTCAGGGGCTATCTAAAGGGGCTTTCACACATCCACGCATGCCAATCCACACTGTTGAGTCGGTGGTCGGCCTCATTCTTGAAAAAATTGGGCCCAACTGCATTTTGTGTACGAAAGCAAAAGACTAGATCCGCATACATCTGACCGAGAACTGGCCGCTATATGACCGGAATCCGCATACCCCCGACCATAATCCGACTGCAAAAAAAAATGAATTTAACGGTCATTTTCAGAAGCCGTCTAACCTATGCGAGGTTATGCGTATGTATGCGTGTTGCTCGTCAAACACACAAGACTGTTCCCATAAGTACAGGATTTTTCCAGACCAATATCTGTATAAATCCGTATGAATCAGACCTTCATCGGCCACAATCTGCATGCAATTATAATTTTGAGCTTGCTCAAAGTTTTGACCCTCCGCCATGCATATCTACACATGTATCCAACTACTTTCGACATCCTATGACCTTCGTCCATATGATTTTGCATGTTGCAGACTATTGTTCCGTATATATCCCGCATGCTTAGTTGCCGCTATGCAGATTAGCATTCATTGATGTGTGAAAGCCCCTTAAGTGTGTCTCGGGCATGGAGACATTCATTCCATTCTCTTTTTCTAACCCAAATGTTAACCCCAAAACGTCGAGTTATGTGTAATGGACACCACACAACTGGGCAGACATATTAGGCTCCATTCCCAACTATAATCATCATTTTATAATAAATATCTTTATTACTTATTCATATGTGCCTATTTTAAGTTTAATATGAAGATAGCAACATGTAACAACAATAAAACAAGTGGGAACAATGTTTGGATGGTCAAAATCGCGAATAATTGCCGACCGGCCATACATCAAGTGAGGAGCTGAGGCAGGCCACACCCTCCCTTCTCGGAGCCTGGAGATAGACTGACTTACTCACTCACACTCTCAGACACTCTACACCCTCTCTAGCAACATGAGCATGGCTTAGACTGGTTTGGAGATATTGGCATGATAAAAACTCCAATAAATATGGGAATAAGAGAACAAATAGGTGATAATTGAAAGGGGGGAGGAAGGGGGAAAGGAGGGGATTTTGACACATATGGAGGAGTGATTCGAGGTATGGAGGGGAATTATCTTACTTAAACACCATTTCTTTTTTTTTAAGTGCTACTGGGGCCTTTTAAAAGTTTTTTTTAGGCCTTGGCTCATATGAAGATGCTCGCCTTTGCCCAGTATGGTTTATGGTTAAAAACGCTCATGTTTCAATGTAACCCTTAACTCATTCAGTACCGGTGACATTCTTTAAATTCTAGCAACTATTAGACGGTTTAATTCGGTTTAGGAAGGATGTCTACCTATTAAAAGATTACAGACTATCTCAGCAAATCCTTTTAGCTACCCTACATCCTTCTTAAGCTCCATACAATCGTCTAAATGCAGCTGAAATAAAAACAATAAGACGTTGCCGGTACTGTATGGGTTAATTAACAGGAATCATTAATACAGCCTAAGTTCCTTTAATATCATCACTAACAATCTATTAATATTTCTTACCTGATATATGCCAGACTTGTTATCCCTAAATCCAGAGAGGTTATCGTCATTTGAAGCTTAATAAATACAATCTCTTAGTATATGGGTCACGAAAGATGTAAATGTATAAATTGCCAAATACAATAAGTTCGGTATACAGTATAGATTTTCACAAAGGTCAAGTGAAAATAATGGCATGGTTAATCAGGGGCAGTACAATTTTTGAGAAATGGAGGTGGGTAGAAATGTTGGAGTTTGAAAAATGGAGGCTTAAATTTACTATTGGTGTTGGTTAAGGTAGGACGAATAGTAAGATATGAAAATAACGAGGTTGTGTAATATATATATTAAAGTAAAGAGAGAGCGAGAGTACAAAAGGAGTACAAAGGAAATCAAGCAACAACAGGACTAGTGACCCCTCTAGGCTGCTTGTCCTACAAAACACTGAGGATCAAGTGTCCAAACAGGGTTTAGAGTGGGTAAGGCAACTACTAACTATCTAAATGGACAACTATCTAAATGGACCAATGTAAGTAGCGGGGTACCCCAGGGATCGGTACTAGGACCAATTATCTTTCTAATTTACATCAACGACATAGATGAGGGTCTCACCTGTACAATCTCAAAATTTGCTGACGATACAAAAATTGCAAATAGCGTACTCTCAAAAGAACAAGTTGACGATATGCAACACAATCTAGATAAGTTGTCATGTTGGGCCCAAATTTGGCAAATGAGATTCAATGCGGATAAATGTAAAGTACTACATATCGGATACCAAAATGAGAAAGCAAACTATTTGATGAAAGGCACTCTGCTTAAGAATGTAAACAGAGAAACCAATCTGGGAGTAACAATATCGAGTAACCTAAAACCGAGTCAACAATGTTCAGAAGTTGTTAAGAAGGCAAACAAAATAATTGGCTTTATAGGCAGGTCATTTGAGCATAAATCCAAAGACGTTATCCTAACCCTTTACAATTCCTTAGTCCGGCCTCTTCTGGAATACTGCGTTCAATCCTGGTGCCCTTATTACCAAAAAGATATAGACGAGCTAGAACGAGTTCAACGTAGAGTTACCAAAATGATACCTAGCCTAAAGAACAAACCATACGTGGAGCATCTTGGAGAATTAAATCTATTTCCTTTAACCCAGCGCAGATTAAGAGGCGACTTAATTCAAGTGTTCAAAATCATCAAAGTCATCGACAATATGAACTGTAGTAAGTACTTCACTATTGACCAATCTAATTACACGCGGAGTAACGGGTGCAAAATTATTGGTAAATCTTTTAACTCACACGAAGCAAAACATTTCTTCTTCAATCGAGTTGTCAACTTGTGGAATGGGCTTCCCCGAGATGTTATAGACTGCAGCACCGTTGATTCATTTAAACTTCGCCTAGACAAATATCTCGCATCAAACCCGCGACTGACTGCGTTTGTAAATGAATAACTTTATTTTATCCTCCCCTCAGTTACTAACCCATCTGTCCCCTACTAACTTCCTAATCCTGCCACGGACATTAGTTCCAGGGCAGTAGTTCCCTTTCCAATGTTCCCTTACCCACTCTAAACCACTGTTTGGACACTTGATCCTCAGTGTTTTGGAGGACAAGCAGCCTAGAAGGGTCACTAGACCTGTTGTTGCTTGATTTCCTTTGTACCCTTTGTACTGCCCTGGAACTAATGTCCATGGCAGGATAAGGAAGTTAGTAGGGGACAGATGGGTTAGTAACATAAACCAGATATAAGTGATCTTTCATATATTTGGGAAAAAAAAAAGAGTAACGTCTTAGTAATATATATACGCAGTAATCCTTGATGAATTTGAGGGTAGAATAAAATAAAGTTATTAATTTACAAACGCAGTCAGTCGCGGGTTTGATGCAAGATATTTGTCTAGGTGAAGTTCAAAAGAATCAACGGTGCTGCAGTCTATAACATCTCAGGGAAGCCCATTCCACAAGTTGACAACTCGATTGAAGAAGAGGGAAAGTCTGATTCTGGGAGAGAGTTCCAGAGCACGGCAGTTGAATAGAAGAAAGTCTGAGAATAACGTTTCACTCTTGGGTTGGAGAGTTGCACAGAGTTGGGGTGGGATTGTGTTGCAAGGCGGGTACTACGTACCCTACGTAGAGGAGGTGGTTTACACTGGGAAAGCTCCGACGAACACTGATTATTGGAAAAGATGAAGGAAAAACAAGGATGTGAAATTGTTGGAGAGGTTTTTGGCTAGATGCCAGAAGACTTGGCAAGAGCTAGAGTTGGAAAGCTCCGATAGCTATCGTTCACGATATAAAAGTCTCTATAATAGAATTATGATTATATAATTAATAATACCTCACATGATATACAAGTCTTCAATTATTATTTAAGATCACTTAAACAATAATTGCTCGTCTCATGATATGCAAGGTTGTAGCGTAGCAACGTCGTCAGATAAGAGAGTTTATATAGAAATATGGATGTTCGAAACGCTCCAAGTAAATTTGTGTGTCCAATAATGATATTATGTTATGCTATATGTTATCATATATTTGTTGCGACTTTTAACATCACATCTGCATCATTTTAACAAATTTGTATTTGTATATTGTCTGATATCTCATCCACTTCATATTGTCCCCCTCTCCCACGCCCCCTTCCTATTCATCGCCTACCCCCCTCGTAGTTATCTCCCATGCTTCTCTGGGATCTGGGAATAATGGCGAAATGTTTATAAAAGGCGAGAGGACCAGTTTCTATTCAGTAAATGTATATATGCCTGCCGGGGAAAAATTAATAAAATCAGTCACAGCTCCGGGAAATGTGGGATTTATCGTATTGTTATGTGGCTATGTATATCATGAAGACCGCATGAATATATATTTTTGGAGCAAGCACACACACGAATATGAAAATGCAAGCACACACACACACACGAACAAACAGCCATATTAAACAGCACCAACGTTAACCTTTTCTGTACCGGCAACGTCTTTGTATGTACAGTATATTCTAGCTATATTTAGACGCTTTGTATGTACAGTATATTCTAGCTATATTTAGACGCTTTGTATGTACAGTATATTCTAGCTATATTTAGACGCTTTGTATGTACAGTATATTCTAGCTATATTTAGACGTCTTTGTATGTACAGTATATTCTAGCTATATTTAGACGCTTTGTATGTACAGTATATGCTAGCTATATTTAGACGCTTTGTATGTACAGTATATTCTAGCTATATTTAGACGCTTTTGTGCAGTTTATGAAGAATTTGTGGTAGTAAAATGGTTAAGTG
Source organism: Paralithodes platypus (assembly GCA_032716605.1). Lineage (NCBI taxonomy): Eukaryota > Metazoa > Arthropoda > Malacostraca > Decapoda > Lithodidae > Paralithodes > Paralithodes platypus. The sequence goes on along the minus strand of CM064527.1, from coordinate 38,163,500 downwards.
AGATAGTTCGAAGTCTGTTAATTGCTGGAGGCCCTTTTTAAACTGACAAAAATCGTCTGATAGTAGCCACAATCAAAACAAAAAGACGTCGCCGGTACAAAAGGGGTTAGGGGAAGTATTTACAAACAAAATCCTGAACCCCCTTCTCCTTCATAATTAGCCCCATTAATTTTTAAATGTTAAGACTTTCGCCCATTTCCTTGGCAATATTAACAAATGTTGTGTCATTTAGGAGATAATTTCTACCTGGTGAGCGATAGCGAACCTGTAGTTTAGGAGAAACCAGCCTTCGGCCAGGACTTTTTTTTCTACCGACAAATGTACATATTAATCTCGCAATTCTTTTTTTTTTTTTTTTTTTTTTTAGCTTGATAGAGGTCTAGGGAGCTAACTAAAACCTACAGTATGTATAGGCCGTTAATAATAAAAGATAAATACATATTGTTGTACTTATTTTTAAATACACTGTTCTACTAGGGTTGGAATAATTCGACAGTTGTTTAGAAGTTTGCGTTTGTATTTAACATACTCCTATGGTAGCCATAATCCCCATAGCAATTGATTCTCTGTTCGGGTCAAAATGAGTTCAAGCTATTATTTGAATACCTACGACGGCCCACTATAGTTTGCACTTCAGAATTGTTACATTCCCATTACAACCTATTTGGACAATCGCTATTCAGAGTCTTGACTCACTTCGACTTCAAGCCAAATTAGGCACATCACTATCTTCACAATGCTTGACAAAACTATATTAATACTATCCCTCAATATTTAATCACCTTAACAATATTAGGCACAAATAATAAATCCTTAGACATTTACATCACCATGACCGTATTAATAAATAATTATTAGTTCCGCATTCTTAAATCCCCTTTGCAATATTATTCACAGGTATTTACATCACCTTTACAATATCATAAACCAATTACTAAATCAACAGGTATTTACGTCACCTACAATATTAGAACGCTATGTCCTTCAGGTCAATTTAACAAGATGACAACCTATTATTCAATCAATGACCTCTTTAAAACTAGTTGGCTAGATATTTACGCGTAATCGAAAGCATGCTGTCGACGAGGTGAATATCTAATTAATACTGGTTGTTTCCTTATAACAAAAAGAGTATTTCATGGGGATGGGCTGAAGCCGTTTTCTAACTATTCCTTTAGCTAATTCTAACCTACTCTTCAAATGCTAAACCTCTGAAAGCTGCTCAAGTAAGCCCCGTTATCTCAGTTACCTGGGCATTATCAATTATTTCCCTTTAAAACATTATTCCGAAGAACTCCCACTTTATACTGAATATATAATGTACTTAATATCCTATAAGATCCTGTACTATTGCTAGTTATTTGGCTGAGTGCCTTTACTAACAATAACAGCTATATCTCATAATACTTCATCTATTTATTTCATCATTTGTCTAATCAGTTTCTCTTTGGTTGTTCTATAAAAACACATAGATTGTATTGTTGGAGCACACGGCCCGCAGTAGACAGGAGAACTCTTTTTTCTCTCTTCCCCACTTCCAAGCTGGCCAACACATGCCCGCTCTAGTAGACAGGAAATCTCTTCTTTCTCTCTTCACCACTTCAAAGCTGGCCAACACCTCAGGTCCCTCTTCTTGGTACCATCTACCAGCAGGTGACACTCTTGAATCGCTTGGCTTATTGTGTGAGGGCTAGCGATGTGACGACATGCATCAGGATACTGAAGGTGTATCTGAGCCGAAGGTGGGTGATGTACCAGGTCCCGGCTCGTCGGGCGTTCAGTAGTGCAAGGTTGCTGGAGGACAGAAGCAGGCTTAGTAATTTCCCCATAGGTGCCAAGGCAAGGCCCAGGGTTGTATTTGCTAAGAGCGCCCAAGTGTGGTCCCGGCAGGTACCTCTGGCTTAATGACTCCTGTGGCCCCGCCCACCTCCCTTTATACCCCTCCGTCAGGGCCCGGGGCCCTGTGATTGGCCGAGCCGCGCGGCCGGGAGGAGCTTCCCTAGCCCGCTCGCTTTGAAGTTCCCATTTCCCCCTCCTGCTTTATTCCATCTTCGTAACATTCTCCTTGAAACTTGTTGGAAATATTCTGTAGTGGCTGACGGGAGTGAGAAGGTGGCACCATTGTAATAGGACATCTGCGACCAGGATAGAATATACGTGTGCAAACTGGGAGCGAGTTATGTGGCGAGCGCTTAAAGGGAGATACAGCTGGCTTCAGCTGCTGCGTCACAGGAGGCCGCTGATTGGTCGAGAGCGTGGATGTGGCAGGATTCTCCCTGTGACAAGATTTAAAGGTTAAACCTTGCCTCTCCACCTGAGCTATATCCATCCCCTGATTGGCGGACGGAATCACTCCTTTACATATAATACCGTCCCCTTAATGTCATCACACACCGCTCCATATTGCGTCCATCCCTATACATTTCACTAATAAAAAAAATAAAAATAAAAATAATAATAATAAAACAAACAAATAAAAGAAATGGAAAACACATATGTATCAACTGAACTGTGAATGTAGGTTAATAAATAAATAGAGGCATATATATATATATATTGCCTGATGACGTGATCCCCGAAGGGGTGGCCACGAACGAAACTCCCCCACGCACCTCTGTCCCCAGTAAGTCAACGCCCCTCCTCGCAACCAGCACCGCCTTCATTCATATACTTCTTCACTCCATCCTTCCACCTCTCTCTCGGTTTACCTCTCCCTCTGTCCTTCCACCTCGCTCTCGTACACCCTCTTAGTAATTTTCTCGCTTCCCATACGTTCCATATGGCCGAACCATCTCAAGGTGTTCTTTTTCACACTTACCAGCACATCTACCTCCACACCACACCTCCCTCCTACTTCCTCATTCGTCTGTCTATCCCTCCATATAACTCTGCACGCACTGTTCAAATAACTCATTTCCACCACGCTCACTCTTGGTCTGAGTCTCTCCACCAACGTCCATGCTTCGCTTCCGTAAGTCAATGTCGGGATTACCACACTGTCATGCAAAGACTTCTTCACTTCCATTCTGACCACCCTATTTCTTGTTACTGCTTTCAGCATTTCATCCATACTCCCATCTTTACTCAGCACACTACTCAGATACTTAAATGAGCTGACACTCTCCATAGCCTGACTGTTCAACTTCACCTCACACTCTGTGGCTTCACCCGTTTCGAAGACCATAACCTTGCTCTTCCCCGCATCTACCTTCAGATTCCGTTTTTTGCACACTGCTCCAAACATATTTACCACACCCTGCAAATCCCATTCATTATCGCTCATCAGAACTGCATCATCGGCAAACGGCAGTACAGGTAGCTTCCACTCGTTTCCCTCCCTTATCCGCAATACACCAATATCCACTGCTCTTCCTTGTATTTCTGTCATGACTCCATCTATATATATATATATATATATTAAACAACCACAGGGACATCACACACCCCTGTTTCAACCCAACATTCAGATCAAAGAACTCGCTTTGCTCATTGTCCACACGTACTGCTGCCTTTGCACCCTCATATATGCTCTTCACTGCTTTCAGCAACTTGCCATCTACTCTCTATATTCTAAGTCTATCTATCTATTGCCTGACGCCGTGATCCCCGAACGGGTGGCCACGAACGAACCGCCCCAATTCTAAGTACTTTCTACATACCTTCTTTATCCACTCTGTCATAGGCTTTCTCCAAGTCCATAAAGGCAACATACAGCTTTTGTTGCTTCTCCAGATATTTCTCCACAACACATTTCAGGGTAAAAATCTGATCTACATTTCCTCTTCCCTTCCTAAACCCGCCTTGCTCGTCATTTAGAGGAACTAGTGTTTACAGAAAATTATGATGTGATTGGCATAACAGAATCTTGGCTCAATACACAAGATAGAGACTTTTTAGCAGAGTATTCACTTCCCGGTTATGTAATGTTTGAGAACAGCCGAATAAATAAAAATGGAGGTGGCGTTTTATTTTATATCAAAGAAAGTCTTAACCCGACCCTCGTGTCAAAACCTCAAATTGTGAACGTCGACACATCATTTGTGCTAATAAAGAATAATAAAGGTACAAAAATAATACTTGCGTTAATATACAGACCTCCAGCTCAATCAGTGCAAACTGACCGAGAAATTTACGAACAAATTGCAGATGTAAGTAACTCACAAGATACCGTAATTTTTGGCGACTTTAATTTACCTGTGACCAAGTGGGGCGATACTCTTACTTCACACTCCGGACATGACTTGTATACGAACTTGCAAGAGAGTTCGCTTTATCAATTTGTTCGAATGCCGACCCGTGGTAATAACGTTCTTGACATTGTACTTGCAACAAAAGAAGAATTGATAGAGAATTTGAATGTTGGTGATGAATTCAGTAACAGCGACCATCGTACGATAACTTTCACTTTAAAGTTTACTAGTAACGAACCAAATAGTAGCATCGAAAAAGTCCCTAATTTCAAGAAAGCAAACTTCCATAAACTTAGAGCTATGTTTAAAGAAACTGACTGGAGCTTTTTAATTAACAATAACGACATAAATACATCTTGGAAGTTATTCGAAACCACTTACCTAAAAGCAGTGCAAGACTGCATACCATCGAAAATACGGCGTCCAGGCCATAATAATAAGCCCAAATGGTGGAATAAAGATATTTCAAACTGCCTGCTTGCTAAAAAATTTGCTAATGATAGATTAAAATCCTCACAAAATGACGAAGAACGGGTGAAATTTGTAGAGCTACGACGCAAAGCCAAAAAGTTAATTAAGCAAAGTAAAAAGACCTTAGAGTTACATATTGCGAATCAAAGTAAAACAAACCCGAAAGAATTCTATAGTTATATCAGACAGAAAAAAGTAGTTACTTCAACTGTTGGACCGTTAGTCGATGAAAAAGGAGAATACACCAAAGACGAAGTACAAATGAGTAATGCCCTCAATACCTTCTTTGCATCAGTTTTTACAACAGAAGACCTCAGTGATATCCCTACACCATCGCCGATTCAGATTGATAATTCAGATGTTCTAAGCAATATCACCGTTACAGAGAGAGAAGTATTGAATTGTTTAGATAAACTCAAGGTAAATAAAACGACAGGACCTGATACAATCTCGCCTAGAGTTCTAAAGGAAGCTAAGAATGAGCTCTCCAAACCACTGACATTACTATTCAATAAATCCTTGCAGTCTGGAACTATGCCTGATCAGTGGAAGCTAGCCAACGTAACACCGATATTCAAAAAAGGCAGCAAATCCCTACCCAGTAACTATCGTCCAATTAGCTTAACCTCAGTTGTATGTAAAATGCTAGAAACGGTCATACGAGACAGACTCGTAAATCACTTAGAGGAAAATAACATACTTAAAGATACTCAACACGGCTTTCGTAAAAAACGTTCCTGTTTAACAAACCTCTTAGACTTCTTCCACGATATCCTCAACCTCTACGATGAGAGTAAAGCTGTAGATATTATATACCTTGATTTTCAAAAGGCCTTTGACAAAGTTCCCCACAAACGTTTACTGCTAAAACTAAAAGCGCATGGAATACAAGACGGTGTGTTGAAATGGATAGAAAATTGGCTCAGCAACAGAAAGCAAAGGGTAGTCATAAACGGTAAGGCATCTAAATGGACCAATGTAAGTAGCGGGGTACCCCAGGGATCGGTACTAGGACCAATTCTCTTTCTAATTTACATCAACGACATAGATGAGAGTCTCACCTGCACAATCTCAAAATTTGCTGACGATACAAAAATTGCAAATAGCGTACTCTCAAAAGAACAAGTTGACGATATGCAACACAATCTAGATAAATTGTCATGTTGGGCCCAAATTTGGCAAATGAGTTTCAATGCGGATAAATGTAAAGTACTGCATGTCGGATACCTAAATGAGAAAGCAAACTATTCGATGAATGGCACTCAGCTTAAGAATGTAAACAGAGAAACTGATCTGGGAGTAACAATATCGAGTAACCTAAAACCGAGTCAACAATGTTCAGAATTTGTTAAGAAGGCAAACAAAATAATTGGCTTTATAGGCAGGTCATTTGAGCATAAATCCAAAGAAGTTATCCTAACCCTTTACAATTCCTTAGTCCGCCCTCTTCTGGAATACTGCGTTCAATCCTGGTGCCCTTATTACCAAAAAGATATAAACAAGCTAGAACGAGTTCAACGTAGAGTTACCAAAATGATACCTAGCCTAAAGAACAAACCATACGAAGAGCGTCTTAGAGAATTAAATCTATTTCCTTTAACCCAGCGCAGATTAAGAGGCGACTTAATTCAAGTGTTCAAAATCATCAAAGGCATCGACAATATGAACTGTAGTAAGTACTTCACTATCGACCAATCTAATTACACGCGGGGAAACGGTTGCAAAATTATTGGTAAATCTTTTAACTCGCACGAATCTAAGAATTTCTTCTTCAATCGAGTTGTCAACTTGTGGAATGGGCTTCCCCGAGACGTTATAGACTGCAGCACCGTTGATTCATTTAAATTCCGCCTAGACAAATATCTCGCATCAAGCCCGCGACTGACTGCGTTTCTAAATGAATAACTTTATCCTCCCCTCAGTTACTAACCCCTATGTCCCCTACTAACTTCCTAGTCCTGCCACGTTAGTGGCAGGGCAGTAGTTCCCTTTCCAATGTTCCCTTACCCACTCTAAACCACTGTTTGGACACTTGATCCTCAGTGTTTTGGAGGACAAGCAACCTAGAAGGGTCACTAGATCTGTTGTTGCTTGATTTCCTTTGTACTCCTTTGTACTCCTTTGTACTTTGTACCTATTAATTTTTCTGTTCTCGCTCCCCCTCTCTCAATCACTACCATACTGTACACCTTCTCTACTACGCTTAGAAGACATATTCCTTGGTGGTTACCACACATTCCTCTTTCCCCTTTACCCTTATACAGGGGGACTATTATGCCTGTCTTCCAGTCATCAGGTGCACTCCCCTTCTCCCATGCTCGGTTGCACATTTTCAATACCCATTCGATCCACTACCTCACCATCATACCTCAGCATTTCCCCACACACTCCATCTATTCCATATACAGTATATAGGCTATATATATATATATATATATATATAACAAAACAGAAAAGGAAGATATGTATAATCGTCTACATAATCGTAAATGCAGGTACATGAATAGATAGAGGCACATAATACACAACAGAAAGTTAAATTATATATAACTGTCTACTGAATCATGAATGCAATTATATGAATACATGGATAGGATAAATCTATAACAAAAATATATAACATATAATTGCCCACTGAATCATGAGTGCAATTAAATTAATACAATGATGCATAACAAAATGTAAAAAATAATAATACAAAAAATGGCCACTGAATCGCGAATGCAGATAAATAATTGATTTTGCTTGGTTACAAATAATGCATAATAATATAGTAAAGTGTAACTATTGGAAGTGGCGAGGATAGAGAGAGAAAGTGTGAAAGAGTGAGTGAGAATGAGTGCGTGTGAGTGAGTGAGAAGATTACAATATTACAGTAAATAATAGAGACAGATGAAGGAGAGATAACTGATAGAGAGAGAGAGATAAAACAATACAGGTACTGAATTTCCAAATGTTAGTGTGGAGGTGAAATTATTTCCTAAAAATACTTTGTTAAAGCTTATTGTGGACATCGACAAATTAATTGCATTAATTGTGAGGCACTTTGTATATTGGAAGGCAGTGACACACACACACACACACACACACACACACACACACACACACACACACACACACACACGTGTAAATACATGCACATGTAAGCGATGGTGTTTATTGGTACACACACAAAATGCTATAACATTTTATGCGATCAAAAGCATGGATAATCTTTCGTTTTGCATTTTTTTTTATAATTATGTGAATGAGGGAGACAAACGGCAAAACTGCCTGTAGCGAGTGCTGCCCCCAGAGTTGAAAGAGTGGCAGGGCCAAAATCAAGAGACGTTTGAGCCAAAATGTCTGGACTCACGGAGTTTGAAGTAATTTAAGTCATTGGAAGAGGGAAAGACTTATTCTGGGAGAGAGTTTCAGACTTCAGCAATTGAATAGAGCAAAGTCTGAGAATAGCATTTCACTCTTGGGTTGGAGAGTTGCACAGTGTTGGCGTGGGATTGTGCTGCAAGACGGGTACTACGTACCTTACGTAGAGGAGGTGGTATACACGGGGAAAGCTCCGAGGAACACTGATTATGTAGTAGCGATAGAATAGCAAGAGAGATGCAACATTGCGTACATTATGTACCTTGTATATCTACGTATATGTGTAAGCAAATATGTAAAAAGCTATGCATGTACATGTACAGTATGTATGTATGTATATATTCTGGCACATACCACATTTCTGGCGGTGGCCGACACGAGACAGAGCCCGAAAAGAAACAATATTTAAAGTTCCTATGCTCAGGGTCCGGGACCACTTTCGCATTCCCTCGCCCCTTTCTCTGTCTTGTCGAGTAGGAGAATTATACAAGGGGAGAAGGATTCCTAGCCCCCGCCCCTTGTACATGTACGTACCCCATTCATTACCCTAGGCCTCTTCATTCAGCTTGACAAACAACCGGGCAGTTTATTTACAAGTTAGGTCTGTGTGATTGAAGTGCTACGAAGTCCTGAAACTCATCCAAACACTCTCTCCCCCCCTCTCTCTCTCTCTCTCTCTCTCTCTCTCTCTCTCTCTCTCTCTCTCTCTCTCTCTCTCTCTCTCTCTCTCTCTCTCTCTCTCTCTCTCTCTCTCTCTCTCTCTCTCTCTCATTGTTATGCGACGCTATAATTTAGCACGCTTTATAATACTTCGTTATTTCCTCCATAGGAAAGCTCAGAACTGTAACCACTCAACGGGAACACAACTGACTTTTCTGCATAAATCTTACATCAATCACCACCAATGTCACTGAATACACAGTTTCGGTACACAAGTGTTATTTCTTTAATAGCTAGGGTACAAGTATAGACAATTGGATTGATTCTCATCTTTATATAATGAGCTCAATGTCATCATATGATATTAATAGAATAAATATGAATATTCCTGCTTAATACACTGGCAGGAATAAATAACATGAAATCATGAAATAGTACAAGTATAATTATACAAGATTACTATGTTAATCACAATATAAATAAACACAGAGAGGTTAGTCTCAAACAATAATTAATTATGCTGAAGGTAAATGGCAAACACGAGGTAACTAGCGAAGCGAGGTAAATAGAAAATACTGTGGAGGCACATACACAGTGACAAGGTTATATGTTTATAAGGATATTAAATGAGGTGTGAATTTTCTTTACATTTATTCAAAAAATATAAGATATAAATTTTAATCAACTCATAGAGTTACAATAATGAATATAAATTCAATGAAATAGTAAATAATTATAATAGCCTGTATGCGGGGCTGAAGATCTCGCTGAGAAGTTAACGCGCGACGTGACAATGACGGGAGTTTATATTCAACTCAAATAAGGCTTAAACTGAGTTTGAAATCAGGAAGCATAATCTTTAATATAGTCTAACTAAGAGACTGACAAATGAACACTCTCTGTGAACACTTATACATGCAATCGCGTACCCAGCTAATAACAACACATAGAATAAGATCTGATTTAGTGTTCACTGAAAATTACGTATATTATGCATGTATATATCCCGAACGAATATATGTATAGCTCTTATACGGAATATAGGAAACTACTGTAGTTTCCTATATTCCGTATAAGAGCTACACATATATTCGTTTGGGATATATACATGCACAATATACGCAAGCCGAAATGAAGTGAATGAAAGCACAATTCGAACCAAACCTAGCCTAACCTAGCTTATATATATATCCAGCGGCAGTTGTCGCTGTTGTCTTGCTTTTGGTGAAAACTAGAAGTCTCTAGACTAAGTGGTTCAGTTTTTATGATAAAAATAATTAGGTCAGTAAGCTGGACGAAAGGCTAGATTTCAGTGTTTACTCTCTACTTTCTTCATTTACCGATGCTCATATTTCTGTAAATAAATGGCCTAGCCAAGTTTGTATGCATACCAGAGGTAGATATGGTCGTTGCCGTGCGATGAGTGAAGACTAGAAAACACTATATTGTGTAGTTATTGTGTGAGGTAATAAATAAGATGGCGATTTAGGCGGGATTTCGGAGCTTCGTCCGAATGCGGTGGCGCCGCTCTCTCTCTCTCTCTCTCTCTCTCTCTCTCTCTCTCTCTCTCTCTCTCTTTCTCTCTTTCTCTTTCTCTTTCTCTTTCTCTTTCTCTCTCTCTCTCTCTCTCTCTCTCTCTCTCTCTCTCTCTCTCTCTCTCTCTCTCTCTCTCTCTCTCTCTCTCTCTCTCTCTCTCTCTCTCTCTCTCTCTCTCTCTCTCTCTCTCTCTCTCTCTCTTTCACTAAACGAAATATATACTCAGAGGTAAGAGTTGTTGCAATGGCCAAATCAACCCAATGCACCTCATTTTACGTTTATGCATGCAAATCACATATAACCTAACCTTTATGATTGAATAAATTATTATTTCATAGGCTTCCATGGAAAAAAAGTTGACTTTGTGGAAACCCCCAGAAAACAAAGGAACCTTTAACATGTAAGCATATGGGTTCATTAACGCAGTTTTTGGTAACATGGAACGTTGCCAGAACTCATTAGCCGCGTTACCAGAGGATTGACTCAGTCAATCCTCCGGTAACGGTAACGCGGCTAATGAGTTCTGGCAACGTTCCGTGTTACCAAAAACTGCGTTAACGAACCCATATGTAGGGTCACTTCCGGGACGGCCTCCACACACACACTCTCGGCTGGTCACAGTCTCTGCTTGCAGGGCACGATTTAGAGGATTTTGGCTAACCTCATTCGGATGGTGCTATCCGATAGAGTGATTCACGTATACTCCCCCACAGAAACTCCATGGGACACAGTGCCTCGACTTGCCTAACTCAAACCTGATTTCGGCCAGGTAGTATTGGACTTTATAGAGAGGACAAGTCGGCGGTTTCTGGAACATAAGGGGCATGGAAAATATAGTTTTTTATTTATTGCTTGGTTGTCTAATGTCTTAAAAATACAATGCACACATGAATAAATGGGGAATAGTGTGCTGTATTAACTAATACTAAAAGGTAGTAGCTGAATGGCTAAGGGTACATATGATAAATCATTTACATAGTTGGAGGCCTCTCTCCATTTCGAGGCTGGTATAGAATGGCTTGCTTATCTTCTTGTTTCGTGGCATTCCAAGCACAGCCCTGTCTAGCTGTGACAGTGGTGCATTAGATGCCCGGGTGGTTGAAGAGGAATGAAGGAGGTTGGTGTCTAATTAACATAAAGCCCTCCTCTGTATAGTCCAGGTCTGTCCCAGGTAGGGGTGGCCATTGTTCACCTGGCGCCTGGGGGTATGGCCTAGCAAACTATGGTGGCTGTTCTTCCCCGCGTATGGTATACGTAGGGTAAGCCGCGCGCCTCTCCTGGGGTGGTGCTATGGGCGACTGTGGTACCCTGTTGTTGCTGTCCCGGGAGGGCTGCTTCTGGTCTTTCTTCCGGCGGGTTATGGACGCAATCCGATAGTGGTGATTTATGGCTCCTGCCGTTGATGGTAATGGTCTTGGGTTTTCCTTTGGCATTAGGTTATCCAACCCTGTCATTTCAATATATATATATTATATCTAGGAATTATACCACACACCATACGTAACTACCAGTGAACACTCCCAGATCTTATTCTATTGTGTTATTAATTGCTGGGTACAAAGTGCATATATAAGTATCCACAGAGAGCGTAATTTCAGTCTATTCGTCAGTCTAATTTTATCTTGATATGTTTTAACCTCAAAATCCATTTACGCTTTATTTTATAGTTACATTAATTCCTCTTTACATCACGTCATATTAAAATCCATACGGCGACACTATCAGCCACTCATTCCGGCTAATATTATTCATTCGCAGTTCCGTGAATTTATATTCATTATTACTGCTTCATCAGCCATGCATTCCGGCTTAAACAATGTATTACCAGTTCCGTGAGTTCATAATCATTATTATTGTTCTATCAGCCACACATTCCGGCTAGGTATTATTTATTATTAGTTCAGTGAAATTTTATTCCTCATTCTGACTCCATAATTTAACTTCGAAATATATCTTCTTTCATCTGGGATTAACGTAGTTATTTTCTATATATCCTAGACTTGATTTTACATATAAACTTTATCTTGTATGCGTCACCTCAGTATAGTTGACCTACCTCCCCACCGCGGTACTTTGAGGTACACCTCACTGACACGCTACCTGCTAGGTACCTCAGCTGCGCTACCTCGCCTTACCTGAGGTCGCGATATTGATTGTCCATATTCAGCAGATTGTAACTCTCTGTGAATGTTTGTATGATATATTTATATTGTCATCATATATATATTCTATGTTTATGTAGTGTTACCATTCAACTATTTATTTTATTCTTGTGACAGGAAATATTCTAAATTAGTGTATAACTATCAACGTGTTATTCTTCTCTATTTTACCAATCGGAATTACGATACTATAACTAAGCTCCGGATTGATTCTGTGCCCTGCACCTTAGCATAATAAGAAATCAAACTTGTGTACCGAGCTTGTGTATTCTATGTTATTGGTGGAGATTGATTGAACTAAGAAGTATATAATGTCACAGTTAGCCATGTTCCTGTTGAGCAATATTAAGTTCTGAGTCTTCCTAAATAGGGATTATAAGAACACATATAAAGCGTGCTGGATTACAGCGTCGCATAACAGGCTAATGCATATTTTGATATTTTCACTCTAATATAAGAATATTACATTTACCCTGAATAAGTTCCAAAGTATTCAGTCTTTGATCTTCAACGACAACCTTTCCGTTTTCTTCCAGGACAATCTGAAACCAAATGGGATACATTTCCCTGAATTTCGAGTAAACCCGATAATATTTAATGTATTTTGATTACTATCGCTGGTTTATGGCATTAGTTTTTCAGTTGATTCGGTCGTTTGGAGTTCATACCGTCCTGGAAGCTCAAACTTTTGCTCCGGCTGTTATTGTTTTGGAAGTTGAGTTGCTTAAATATATATTATGTTGAAATGTAAGTTAGAAAGATATAATTGTAATGCAAGATAACAAAAATAAAACAATAGCAATAATTTTATGAAAATGAGGACACACAGGCTATGCCACATGTAGCAAATCATGTTTAACTAATGTCTAATAATATATTCACAAGGGGGAAAATGAAATCTTTGTATCGATACTTAAGGGAATATATATTGACTATGGGCTTGCATCATATTAATGCCAAATTTTCATAATTAATCACCTATTTTGCTATAAAAATTATCGTAAACAATATGTAATCATGACATGGCAATTTACCATCACCTAAAAGAAACCAGGCAACACCAATGCCAACTTTTCAAATTTACCTTCCATGTTTTTCTATCTATCTATCTATTGCCTGACGCCGTGATCCCCGAAGGGGTGGCCACGAACGAACCGCCCCCATGCACCTCTGTCCCCAGTCAGTCGACGCCCCTCCCCCCAACCAGCACCGCCTTCGTTCATGTACTTCCTCACTCCATCCTTCCACCTCATATTCGGTCTACCTCTCCCCCTCTGTCCCTCCACCTCGCTCTCGTACACCCTTAGTCATTCTCTCGCTTTCCATACGTTCCATATGGCCGAACCATCTCAAGTTGTTCCTTTTCACACTTTCCAGCACATCTACCTCCACACCACACCTCCTTCTTACTTCCTCATTAGTCTGTCTATCCCTCCATGTAACTCCGCACGCCCTCCTTAAGTAATTCATTTCCACTGCTCTCACTCTTGGTCTGAGTCTCTCAACCAACGTCCATGCTTCGCTTCCGTAAGTCAGTGTCGGGATTACCACACTGTCATGCAAGGACTTCTTCACTTCCATACTGACCACCCTATTTCTTGTTACTGCTTTTAGCGTTCCTACAACCCTCTTCCCCTGTTGTACCCTCTCCCGCACCTCTTCATCCATAGTCCCATCTTTACTCAACACACTGCCCAGATACTTAAAAGAGTTGACGATCTCCATAGCCTGACCGTTCAGCTTCACCTCACACTCTGTGACTTCACCCATTTCGAAGACCATAACCTTGCTCTTCCCCGTATTTACCTTCAAATTCCGTTTTTCGCACACTGTTCCAAACTCATTTACCAGACCCTGCAACTCCCATTCATTATCACTCATCAGAACTGTATCATCCGCAAACAGCAGTATAGGTAGCTTCCACTCAATTCCCTCCCTTTTCAGCGATACACCAACATCCACTGCTCTTGATAGTATTTCTTTCATAACTCCATCCATATATACAATAAACAACCACGGGGACATCACACACCCCTGTTTCAAACCAACATTCAGGTCAAAGAACTCGCTCTGCTCACTCTCCACACGTACTGCCGCCTTTGCACCCTCATACATGCTCTTCACTGCTTTCAGCAACTTGCCCCCTACTCCGTATATTCTAAGTACTTTCCACAAACCTTCTCTATCCACTCTGTCATAGGCCTTCTCCAAGTCCATAAAGGCAACATACACCTTTTGTTTCTTCTCCAGATACTTCTCCACAACACATTCAGGGTAAAAATCTGATCTACACATCCTCTTCCCTTCCTAAAACCTCCCTGCTTGTCGCCTATCCATTTCTCCGTTCTCACTCTCACTCTCTCAATCACTACCCTACTGTATACCTTCCCTACTACGCTTAGAAGACATATTCCTCGGTGGTTACCACACACTCCTCTTTCCCCTTTGCCCTTATATAGGGGGACTATTATGCCAGTATTCCAGTCATCGGGTGCACTCCCCTTCTCCCATGCTAGTTTGCACATTTTCCATACCCATTCTATCACTATCTCACCACCATACCTCAACATTTCCCCACACACTCCATCTGTTCCTGGTGCTTTCCCCAACTTCACTCTTTTCATGGCTTCCCACACTTCTGACCTCCTGATCCCCACCTCCTCCTCCACTACTTCTCTTCTTCTCCCTCCCATACCATATCCAGTTATGTTTGCTGGCTCTTCATTCCTTTCATTTAGCAACTCACTGAAGTACTCCCTCCATCTTTCGACTCTCTCTTGCTTCTCGGCTAGCATTCTCCCATTCTTATCTTTCACACCCTTACTGTTTCCCTTGCTACCTTCCCTAACTTTCTTGACTTCTTTCCAGAACAGTTTCTTACTCTCCCTCCATTTTACACTCAGATTCCTTCCAAATTCCTCATCTACTCTTCTCTTACTTTCCTTACTTTCCATGTTTTTAACTTTCATAATTGTGATATGTCTCTACGATGGTAGCCGGGCGTTGAAGCTCACCGTGATAGCCTCGTCAATGTATTTTGTTGCCTCCATATATCACCTTTGTGATCACCACCTCGCATATATGAATACACAAGTTGGGCTGTTTTAAAGTTTGACGCAAGAGAGAGAGAGAGAGAGAGAGAGAGAGAGAGAGAGAGAGAGAGAGATATACTGTATAATTATTATTATTATATATATTTTTAGGTGATATATTGGGCGGGTGATATTAACGGTGATAAATATAGGCGTAAGTTTTAAGGGTAGGCCTATATAGATTTATTCACTGCAGGTTCCTTTTGTTGCTCGGGCTGTTGCATATTTTGTGGGTTATTATTAATTTTATCGTTCGCTGTTTATGGCCATTTGGCATAAGGGGAGATTCCTATTTATATATGTATTTATTCATTTATTTTCAATTGTATTTTATATGATATTTTGAAAGAGTGCTCCCTAGCCCTCCAACAAACTTAAACAAAATAGCCTCAAGGCCCTCCTTCAAGACAATGTTGTGCATTGTTTGGGGTAAAATAATATCCCGGCCGATGGCCGTTTACTCCAAATTATTCAGACTCCCTATTGCTCGCCAGGAAACAAATATGATACCTAAATGGCGCTAAAAGACTAAAAATCGTCCAGCTAATTGAAAATCTGAATATTTCAAAACAATTGGGGCTAAAGGAGCTTCAGACCACACCCACACCCTTCAAATGAATAAAAGTTTCTATTGAAGCACACACGCACATAACCACACACACTCTTCAACATGCTCCACACAAACACACACACACACACACACCGTTATCACCACACTGGCCGCTAATGGGAGGGTTGCCAAGATATGCCATACAATTTTCATATTGGAGAGAGAGAGAGAGAGTACAAAGTACAAAGGAGTACACAGGAAATCAAGCAACAACAGATCTAGTGACCCTTCTAGGTTGCTTGTCCTCCAAAACACTGAGGATCAAGTGTCCAAACAGTGGTTTAGAGTGGGTAAGGGAACATTGGAAAGGGAATTACTGCCCTGGAACTAATGTCCGTGGCAGGATTAGGAAGTTAGTAGAGGACAGATGGGTTAGTAACCGAGGAGGGGATAAAATAAAGTTATTCATTTACAAACGCAGTCAGTCACGGGTTTGATAAGAGAAATTTGTCTAGGCGGAGTTTAAATGAATCAACGGTGATGCAGTCTATAACGTCTCGGGGAAGCCCATTCCACAAGTTGACAACTCGATTGAAGAAGAAATTCTTAGATTCGTGCGAGTTAAAAGATTTACCAATAATTTTGCAACCGTTTCCCCGAGTGTAATTAGATTGATCGATAGTGAAGTACTTACTACAGTTCATATTGTCGATGCCTTTGATGATTTTTGAACACTTGAATTAAGTCGCCTCTTAATCTGCGCTGGGTTAAAGGAAATAGATTTAATTCTCTAAGACGCTCTTCGTATGGTTTGTTCTTTAGGCTAGGTATCATTTTGGTAACTCTACGTTGAACTCGTTCTAGCTTGTTTATATCTTTTTGGTAATAAGGGCACCAGGATTGAACGCAGTATTCCAGAAGAGGGCGGACTAAGGAATTGTAAAGGGTTAGGATAACTTCTTTGGATTTATGCTCAAATGACCTGCCTATAAAGCCAATTATTTTGTTTGCCTTCTTAACAACTTCTGAACATTGTTGACTCGGTTTTAGGTTACTCGATATTGTTACTCCCAGATCGGTTTCTCTGTTTACATTCTTAAGCTGAGTGCCATTCATCAAATAGTTTGCTTTCTCATTTAGGTATCCGACATGTAGTACTTTACATTTATCCGCATTGAAACTCATTTGCCAAATTTGGGCCCAACATGACAATTTATCTAGATTGTGTTGCATATCGTCAACTTGTTCTTTTGAGAGTACGCTATTTGCAATTTTTGTATCGTCAGCAAATTTTGAGATTGTGCAGGTGAGACCCTCATCTATGTCGTTGATGTAAATTATAAAGAGAATTGGTCCTAGTACCGATCCCTGGGGTACCCCGCTACTTACATTGGTCCATTTAGATGCCTTACCGTTTATGACTACCCTTTGCTTTCTGTTGCTGAGCCAATTTTCAATCCTTTTCAACCCACCGTCTTGTATTCCATGCGCTTTTAGTTTTAGCAGTAAACGTTTGTGGGGAACTTTGTCAAAGGCCTTTTGAAAATCAAGGTATATAATATCTACAGCTTTACTCTCATCGTAGAGGTTGAGGATATCGTGGAAGAAGTCTAAGAGGTTTGTTAAACAGGAACGTTTTTTACGAAAGCCGTGTTGAGTATCTTTAAGTATGTTATTTTCCTCTAAGTGACTTACGAGTCTGTCTCGTATGACCGTTTCTAGCATTTTACATACAACTGAGGTTAAGCTAATTGGACGATAGTTACTGGGTAGGGATTTGCTGCCTTTTCTGAATATCGGTGTTACGTTGGCTAGCTTCCACTGATCAGGCATAGTTCCAGACTGCAAGGATTTATTGAATAGTAATGTCAGTGGTTTGGAGAGCTCATCCTTAGCTTCCTTTAGAACTCGAGAGAGAGAGAGAGAGAGAGAGAGAGAGAGAGAGAGAGAGAGAGAGAGAGAGAGAGAGAGAGAGAGAGAGAGAGAGAGAGAGAGAGAGAGAGAGAGAGAGAGAGAGTACAAAGGAGTACAAAGGAAATCAAGCAACAACAGATATAGTGACCCTTCTAGGTTGCGTGTCCTCCAAAACACTGATGATCAAGTGTCCAAACAGTGGTTTAGAGTGGGTAAGGGAACATTGGAAAGGGAATTACTGCCCTGGAACTAATATCCATTAGATTAGGAAGTTAGTAGGGGACAGATGGGTTAGTAACTGAGGGGGGGATAAAATAAAGTTATTAATTTACAAACGCAGTCAGTCGCGGGTTTGATGCGAGATATTTGTCTAGGCGGAGTTTAAATGAATCAACGGTAATGCAGTCTATAACGTTTCGGGGAAGCCCATTCCACAAGTTGACAACTCGATTGAAGAAGAAATTCTTAGATTCGTGTGAGTTAAAAGATTTACCAATAATTTTGCAACCGTTTCCCCGCGTGTAATTAGATTGGTCGATAGTGAAGTACTTATTACAGTTCATATTGTCGGTGCCTTTGATGATTTTGAACACTTGAATTAAGTCACCTCTTAATCTGCGCTGGGTGAAAGGAAATAGATTATATTCTCTAAGACGCTCTTCGTATGGTTTGTTCTTTAGGCTAGGTATCATTTTGGTAACTCTACGTTGAACTCGTTCTAGCTTGTTTATATCTTTTTGGTAATAAGGGCACCAGGATTGAACGCAGTATTCCAGAAGAGGGCGGACTAAGGAATTGTAAAGGGTTAGGATAACTTCTTTGGATTTATGCTCAAATGACCTGCCTATAAAGCCAATTATTTTGTTTGCCTTCTTAACAACTTCTGAACATTGTTGACTCGGTTTTAGGTTACTCGATATTGTTACTCCCAGATCGGTTTCTCTGTTTACATTCTTAAGCCGAGTGCCATTCATCGAATAGTTTGCTTTCTCGTTTAGGTATCCGATATGTAGTCTATCTATCTATTGCCTGACGCCGTGATCCCCGAAGGGGTGGCCACGAACGAACCGCCCCCATGCACCTCTGTCCCCAGTCAGTCGACGCCCCTCCCCCCAACCAGCACCGCCTTCGTTCATGTAGTTCCTCACTCCATCCTTCCACCTCATATTCGGTCTACTTCGGTCTACTATGTAGTACTTTACATTTATCCGCATTGAAACTCATTTGCCAAATTTGGGCCCAACATGACAATTTATATAGATTGTGTTGCATATCGTCAACTTGTTCTTTTGAGAGTACGCTATTTGCAATTTTTGTATCGTCAGCAAATTTTGAGATTGTACAGGCGAGATCCTCATCTATGTCGTTGATGTAAATTAGAAAGAGAATTGGTCCTAATACCGATCCCTGGGGTACCCCGCTACTTACATTGGTCCATTTAGATGCCTTACCGTTTATGACTACTCTTTGCTTTCTGTCGCTGAGCCAATTTTCTATCCATTTCAACACACCGTCTTGTATTCCATGCGCTTTTAGTTTTAGCAGTAAACGTTTGTGGGGAACTTTGTCAAAGGCCTTTTGAAAATCAAGGTATATGATATCTACAGCTTTACTCTCATCGTAGAGTTTGAGGATATCGTGGAAGAAGTCTAAGAGGTTTGTTAAACAGGAACGTTTTTTACGAAAGCCGTGTTGAGTATATTTAAGTATGTTATTTTCCTCTAAGTGATTTACGAGTCTGTCTCGTATGACCGTTTCTAGCATTTTACATACAACTGAGGTTAAGCTAATTGGACGATAGTTACTGGGTAGGGATTTGCTGCCTTTTTTGAATATCTGTGTTACGTTAGCTAGCTTCCACTGATCAGGCATAGTTCCAGACTTCAAGGATTTATTGAATAGTAATGTCAGTGGTTTGGAGAGCTCATCCTTAGCTTCCTTTAGTACTCTAGGCGAGATTGTATCCGGTCCAGGCGTTTTATTTACCTTGAGTTTATCTAAACAATTCAATACTTTTCTCTCTGTAACGGTGATATTGCTTAGAACATCTGAATTATCAATCTGAATTGGCGATGGTGCAGGGATATCACTGAGGTCTTCTGTTGTAAAAACTGATGCAAAGAAGGTATTGAGGGCATTACTCATTAATTGTACTTCGTCTTTGGTGTATTCTCCATTTTCATCAACTAACGGTCCAACAGTTGAAGTAACTACTTTTTTCTTTCTGATATAACTATAGAATTCTTTCGGGTTTGTTTTACTTTGATTCGCAATATGTAACTCTAAGGTCTTTTTACTTTGCTTAATTAACTTTTTGGCTTTGCGTCGTAGCTCTACAAATTTCACCCGTTCTTCGTCATTTTGTGAGGATTTTAATCTATCATTAGCAAATGTTTTAGCAAGCAGGCAGTTTGAAATATCTTTATTCCACCATTTGGGCTTATTATTATGACCTGGACGCCGTATTTTCGATGGTATGCAGTCTTGCACTGCTTTTAGGTAAGTGGTTTCGAATAACTTCCAAGATGTATTTATGTCGTTATTGTTAATTAAAAAGCTCCAGTCAGTTTCTTTAAACATAGCTCTAAGTTTATGGAAGTTTGCTTTCTTGAAATTAGGGACTTTTTCGATGCTACTACTTGGTTCGTTACTAGTAAACTTTAAAGTGAAAGTTATCGTACGATGGTCGCTGTTACTGAATTCATCACCAACATTCAAATTCTCTATTAATTCTTATTTTGTTGCAAGTACAATGTCAAGAGAGAGAGAGAGAGAGAGAGAGAGTATAGAGTATTAAAGAATAAAGGTAAGAGCCAATGAGTGTTTGTGTATGTAACTTATTGTATATTATGTATGTTTGAGTTTGTATATGCGTTTGGTTATGGGTGTGGGTATGTTTATGAGTGGAATGTGTGTGTGTGTTAAAGCTTGTGTAGCCTGTATGATTTGTGTTATGTGTATGGAAGATACATAAGGCAGGCTGCCTGTAACGAGTGTCTCCCCCAAAGCCAAAAGAGTGACAAAGAGCCAAATTCAAGGGACGTTCGGTTCAAAATATCTGGACACGCTAAGTTTAAAGCAGTTTTATACATAGGATATAATTATGACAGTTTGATTGAGGGAGAGAGTTCCAGACTTCACTTGTTGAGTAGAAGACAGATTGAGAAAATGTGCTAATTCTTGGGTTGGAGATCTTACCATAAACATTCATATGTATCTTTATCTATCTATCTATCTATCTATTTATCTATATATATATATATATTATATATATATATATATATATATATATATATATATATATATATACTGTATATATATATATATATATATATATATATATATATATATATATATATATATATATATATTAGTGTAGCCAGGGAGGATATTTTCTTTCAGGCAGGTGAGATTAAAATAATAGGCACAGTTTGCATTATTGAGTTTTTTATTGATACTCTCAATTTTTCGTAAAGTGCTTCTGGTATTTTCAGGAAGTTGGTAAAGGAGGTTTGCAAATGGTTCCGACGTTTCAATGGGCGCAGCCATCATTATCAAGGAGAAGTGAAGTTAGAAGGTGATAAGTCGAGTTTATATAGGCAATACAAGATCAAGATCATAGCGTGCAGCTAGCGCACAATAAACCCTCTCTTGATCTTGTATCGCCTATATAAACTCGACTTATCACCTTCTAACTTCACTTCTCCTTAATAATGATGGCTGCGCCCTTTGGAATGTCGGAACCATTTGCAAACCTCCTTTACCAACTTCCTGAAAATACCAGAAAAACTGTACGAAAAATTTAGGGTATCAATAAAAAACTCAATAATGTAAACTGTGCCTATTATTTTAATCTCACCTGCCTGAAAGAAAAAAAAAAAAAAAATATATATATATATATATATATATATATATATATATATATATATATATATATATATATATATATATATATAAACTGTATGTATACAGTATATATATAATATGTATAAACGTCCTTTTACCTATGTGTCTATGTATGTATATATGTGAACAGTATTGTGTGTAGAAGTGTGTACACCTATCCATGTCCCCCAACCATCACACACCCATAACGCCTGGTTGTACACAGTTCCGCACCGTTGGCCATCACCCGACGGTCCGGACCTTCTGCACCCACAATACCGGTCACAGGATTATACAATTTTACACCAAAGGACTCCTGACGGTTGTGTGTGTGTGTGTGTGTGTGTGTGTGTGTGTGTGTGTGTGTGTGTGTGTGTGTGTGTGTGTGTGTGTGTGTGTGTGTGTGTGTGTGTGTGTGTGTGTGTGTGTGTGTGTGTGTGTGTGTGTGTGTGTGTGTGTGTGTGTGTGAGTGAGTGAGTGAGAGTGTGTGTCTGTGTGTGTGCAGTATACTTGTGTGTGTGTGTGTATTGAGGGGGTTGGGGGGTGAGGCCGTTTGCTTGTGTGTGTGTGGATTTATATGTGTATGTCTGTCTGTGTGTACTGTATATCTATCTAATTGTCAATATATCTAACTGTCTATTTATTATTTTACCTATATTTATTTATCAATTTCAGAGCTGTATTTATGTTTTCTTTGTATAATTGTATAATCCATGGGAAAAAAATCCCCCTCCACATATTGCTAAACCATGTTAAATCTTCTAGCGGTAGCTTTATAATAATGAACCTAGCACTGAATGATAGATATCATGATATGTTGAAAGAAGAATAAAACTTTCCAAATTGAATAAAAGTTGTTACAAAAAGTTGTTAAGCTTTGACGGAAGCTTGAAAAGAATGTATGGGAGAAATAAGAACTGAAGAACGTCACCTAAATCAGATAGCTTTAAACAATGTCAGCATATTATTAAAATAAATTTCCTTATGATGCCAAGCCATTGTATGTATGTATGTGTGTATGTATGTATGTACAGTATGTATGTGTTTGTAATAAATAATAAATAAATAATAATTGTCGGTTCATTGGTCATTGCAGCCCTGAGACTGAAAACCTACAGAGTTTTTTCTTACACCTAGCTACAGTACAATACTTATTCTACCTTAACTACGAGGTCACATGCGACCTTTGGCGACCGTGAGGTGCCTGGCTTCCCACCAAGTACATACGCAGATGCACTTTGTATTGGTGAGAAGATGTGTAGGCTAACACCAGCTGATAGCAGCTTGGTTAGGGAGGAACCACGATACAATTATTTCCGTCGCTATGGCCGAACAAACATTTAGGGTTCTGGTGGTGGCTCGAACTCTTGCCACGGCCCCATGTGGTCAGCGCAAAACACAGCGCCTTAAACCACTGGACCATAGCGACCCGTATATATGTGTGTGTGTGTGTGTGTGTGTGTGTGTGTGTGTGTGTGTGTGTGTGTGTGTGTGTGTGTCTGTGTCTGTGTGTGTGTGTGTGTGCAATTTTGAAGCTATAAATAGCCTCATTAAATCTTGATTGACATGTGTTTTTCATGCTCTCACTTAAGTTATATATATATATATATATATATATATATATATATATATGTATATATATACAGTATATATGTATATATATATATGTATATACATATATTGTATATATATATATATATATATATATATATATATATATATATATATATATATTTGTTGATGAGTTGCCCCCTTTTCAAATCCAGGGTCTTACCCCGCCTCGCAATTTGCTTTATGACCCCCACACACTAACTAGGAGTGGACCTTTGAACCTTTGAGAGATAGAGCGAGAACGAGAGCGTTTTAGAATAAATACATAAGATATACATGAAATTTGTCATAAAAAGTATTGGGGAGAGTATATAATGTTAAATATATATGGATGTGTTTGTGTGTGATATCTTTTGTGTGAGTGTACAGGTTTCTGCGTGTATTTAGTTTAACATACATAGATAGATATATAGATGCATAGATAGATATATATATAGAGAGAGACAAAGAAAAAGAAAATGAGATAGAGTGAGTGAGTTAGACAAAATTTGTCTCCCGTGTCTTCCCTTATGCTGGGGTCACACATTCACGTATATCGCTCCCGACAGCTCCCGCCGGGTGTGATCGCCAATTTTGTGTTCTGACGGGCGTAGTCCGGCCGTGTACGCCCATATAGACCATGACTATTGCACTTCCAGACAGACGTACCGTGACAGGGCCAGTGTTACGTCAGACGTAATGTAGTCGTATGGAACTATGTACGTGCTTGCGACTTGCGTAAGCATGTCCCCGTTAGTCAGCCTGGGCTGCCCGATTTGCGGGAACACAGGCCACGCCCATGGCCACGCCCCCACAAGACCTGCGTAGCTGAGGCCGTACGTCTTGGGAGTTTGTAGGACTTACGTGGACCGTTTCCGGACAATCGTAGGCACACCCCGTCAGTCCAAACACAGACAAAGACAGTCTTTGTCAACCACGTAGGTTTGGGTTGGAATCTGGGAACTACAAAAGGGCAGGGCTGGCCATAACGTTCCCATTCCCACTCCTGACTCGGCACCATGAAGAACATCACGGAATACATCCTGGAGGAGTTCAAGATGGTGAACTCCCTAATCAAACCGGAGAACAGGCATAACACTCGGCTCATTAAATGGATCATTTCCTACATAGAAATGTTAGAACTGCTTGCAATAGCAAACTACATCCATGAAGATGAACAAGAGAAGAAGAGGGAAGGGAGCAAGATGACAGTGTGGGTGTGGCCATATCTACAACGAAGGCCTGAACATGGCCATTATGAGAAGCTGATGCAAGAGTTGGCCACAAAATGTCCACAACTGTACAAAAACTTCACCCGGGTAGACAAACAACTATTTGATGAGATAGTGAAACGTGTCACCCTCCTCATTCAGAGGAAACCTACGTTCTGGCGGAACCCCATTCCTCCTGGTCTGTGGGTGGCCATCACCGTACGTTTCCTCGCTATGGGTGATTCCTATAAGAGCCTGCAATACAACTTTCGTGTTGCCCACAACACCATCAGCCAAATTGTTCCAGACACCTGCCAGGCCATGATTTCTGTCTACGGAGATCAGGAGATCAAGACGCCACAATCGCCTGCTGAATGGAAGGAGGTTGCCAGCAGCTATGAGGAACGATGGAATCTGCCGCATTGTGTAGGAGCCATTGATGGCAAACGCATACGGGATCCGAAACCCAAACTTTGGTGTCACATATTACTTCAACTACAAGAAGTTTTTTTCCATTGTCCTGATGGCAATTGTTGACTCCAACTACAAGTTCATTTATGTCGACGTTGATGCCATAGGGTCAGAGTCTGATGGTGGTGGCTTTGCACACACCAGTTTGTCTAAGTTGCTTGAGAAACAGAACGCAAATCTGCCACCCGCCGAGGTCATCTCTACCGATCCCACTGGACCACCCACGGAATACTTCTTAGTAGGTGATGATGCATTCCCTCTGCGCGCCTACATGATGAAGCCCTACCCCCTATGATCCCTCACGAAACCGGAACGAATATACAACTACAGAATCAGCAGGGCCCGCCGGACGGTAGAGAACGCCTTTGGCATTCTTGCCAACCGCTTCCGGGTTTTCCACACTGCAATATCTCTGAAACCTGAACGTGTAGAGGTTGTTGTGTTGGCCTCATGTATTCTGCACAACATCCTACGAGGACGATGCCCACCCCAATCAGAGGTAGATCAAGAGGACCCACACACCCACCAACTCATACTTGCCGCCTGGAGGAGTGACCCACCTGTAGGAAACAACATCCCACCCGTGACCCGCAACACTCTGCAACCATGCTTGCCAAGGCTCAACGCAACTACCTCAAGACCTACTTCAATTCCCCTCAAGGATCTGTGGCTTGGCAGGATGACCGGATTTAGGTGAGTTACATTTACTTTAAAATACTTCATTGAAAATTGTAAGATTTTCCCCTGTTTACTTATTATTTTGCTTTTTATTTTAGTTTCATCTTACATTTAAGTTATCGAGTCTTTGCTAGTTTGCTTTGTATTGTATTTTTATCTTTTAATTTGGATTTTCTCTAATGTTTTAGGTTCTTCCTTTTTTTTTTATATTATATTTTTATAATTCCTTTAATTCCTTAAATTGTACCATGCTTATTTAATTTTCCATCTTTGACTTTTATATTTCATTCAATTTTGTTATTTTTTCCATGTTACCTTTGTTTCGTACTTTATGTTTAACAGTTATATTTAATGTAAGTTGTCAGTCAAGGATTTTCATAATTAGTATTAATCATATTATCATTATTGCGTTAAAATGAATTATTTATTTTGTATGCTCATTACTTTCATTATAGATTTTATTTGTCATCTTATTAATCAACAATTATGATAAAATATTGGAAATAGAAACACACACGTCATTACACAAATACATATATTTGTTCAAAATACAAATTAACATTTATTTATATATATAGAGAGGGTATGGTTACTTCTTGGGGGTCTCCTGGGTTTCATTCACGGGATCTATGGCCGACCCAGGCGTACCTGGATTAAAAGCTGCAGGTGATTGTTGGGCCGTCAGCATTTCAATGAAGGTGTTGCCAAACTGCCCCAAGTCGAACGACGTGTGGCTGGGTGTGGAGGCAGTAGGCGGGACGAATTGGCGAGGGGGTGTCGGTACACGTGGCTGCACCAGCAACGACTGCAAGGCTGCAATCTGGCGTGCAGGTAGCACGATGCCCCCAACAGCAGGCTGGGGCTGGGTCGGCAGGGTGGGAGGAGGCAGGGTGGTTGCCGGAGTGCCCTGGTACATCACTGTCGGATGTTGCTGTGCCACGGGTTGCGGTAGGGGCGCCGGAAAGCCAAAGCTCCTGTGGGCGTGGAGCAAGAGGTCCGGACCGGGCCGGGCCACTCCCTCCGCATGGGCAACCTTGAACCGGTCGATGGCTGCCAAGAGTTCCAACTTCAGTGTGGTGTTATAAGCTGGAGGCAGCCCCACACAGTCTTAGACCATGCCCTCCAGGGAGTAGCGCCAATACATGTGGTCCTGGTCCTCGACCACATCGAACGCCTGACCCAGGTTCTGGCGCAGCTTCTCCGAATTTACGAGGACCTTGAACAAGGAACAAGAGAACATTAAACACACGAAACATAATATTTTCATATTTGACCAAGTATTTATTTTAACCAATGAAATTTTGTGGTATTCTGGGAACCAAATATGTTCAAAGTTATTGTTGATAGTATGGTGTGAAATCATGACATCTTTAGTATTATTATTACTTTATGTTATTCTAATAACTTTGGAAACAGAAACACTTTATCTAATAATAGCATGGAATTGCAATGGGGTGCCACCAATGAACAATGTAACTAATATTTCCTCTACTTACTCACTTGCTCCAGGGTCCCGTGTGTTGAAGTTGAAGGGACAGCACCAGGAGGCTTCCCCTTCTTCACCTTCCGCGCAGGCTGGGCGATGGCTGGGGGTGTGTCGTCCTCCTCCTGACTGCCGGCAGAGGGGTAATCCACCTCGTAGACTGGGACGGGAGGTGTTGGGGTGCGGTCAGGGACAGGAACAGCAGCAGGCTCTGGTGGGCAGCTTGGGCAGCAGACTGTTGGGACATGAATGTATTATTAGTAACATGTACATTATTTATGAACTTTAAAATAACATTCAACATAAGCATTCATCCTTGTAACCTTTAAAATAACATGAATAAACTGGTTTGAGTTATTATGCGTTTTATTAACAAAAATTTGAAGTTAACACGATAAATTGAACACAATAATAGCGCTTATTATAAGCAAAATAATTACGAACAAAAAAAATGACACTGTCACTGTGAAAGGGTTTGAAAACATAAGAAATATCAACGTACCTCAGGCATACCAAGTGACCGGGGCTTCTTTTGACGGACGATGTGTGGCTTCATGAAGTGGAACATGTTGAGGATCCACTTTTCCTTCTCCGTCAGTCGTTTGGCCCCATCACCACTCTTCAACTTGCTGAGCCGGCCGAACCTGGAGCGGAGAGATCCCCACCACATCTTTAAATCGAAGGCGGTCATTGGTGGGTCCATGGTCGCAGCCTTCTCCGCCCATACAGCCTCGATATGCTCCTTGTTTTTGTGCCTGGGGTCACCCTTGTCATAAATGAAAGGCGCATCCAACTCAATCCAATCAGCCAGCATACGCTCAGTCTCCTCCGTCAGTATGATGTTAACTAGTCTTCTTCCGGCGCCGTTTCTTTGGTGGGGCCTGTACGCTGTTGGAAGGTGCAGGTTCTTCTTCTTCCTCCTCGTCTTCCTCACTCTTATCCACTTCAACCTCGAGCTCTCCACTATCGGGGCCGAGGTCGATAACAACTTCATCTTCATCAGGCGTCGAGAGGGCAGGCGGTGAGTTGGAGGGGCCAGGCTGAGAGGGGTCAGAGTTGGAGGGGCCAGGCTGAGAGGGGTCAGAGTTGGAGGGGCCAGGCTGAGAGGGGTCAAAAGGTGAGGTGGCAGGCGGTGAGGTGGCAGACGTCGAGGTGGCAGGGGAAGCCTTCCTGGCCTTCTTCACGCCTTTCTTATGCATGGTACAGGGCAGGGCAGGGCAGGGTGCAGAGGGTGGCAAGCAGGGCAGGGCAGGGTGCAGAGGGTGGCAAGCAGGGCAGGGCAGGGTGCAGAGGGTGGCAAGCAGGTGGCAGGGTTGGCTTGTTGGTTGCTGCTCCGGTGTGGTGAGAGGTGTGACGGGAGTGTCCCCCGCTGGTCCTTATATACGCCCCGTACAACGTTGCCGCGTCTTCCCACCAACACGCAGTGTGGCGGTGCTGCCAGATGCGCCCGGACTAACGTTAACTGTCCCGTTTGACGGGAATATTTTATGATTGACGGGAGCAGCTTACGTTTGACCGGGCGAGCTGCTACGTCTTACGGGGCTGCTCCTGTCAGACGTAGCCGATCGCCCGGTCAAACGTAGGATTTCCCGACTTTTGACATACGTGAGCGTGAGCCCCGTATTTGATTTGAAATCCAAAACATACCGGGCGGCCTTGGCCGCACCAACCACCTCCCCGACCAGCGTGGCTACTCCCGCCATGCGTACCAACCCCCACGACTAGACACAATTTCATTTACGTTTTGCGTACTAAGCCCTTACGTTTTACGTATTCGGTTGCTAACTACCAATAAACCTTCGTACGGGAGCATACGGGAGCATTATACGTGAATGTGTGACCCCAGCATTAGCCTCAGAATTTACTGCATGGCCCCTACACAAACAGGAGGCTTCCCTTCAAAGCCTAGTACTTTCTATTCACTCTAAATGATCCCGTGTGTGTGTGTGTGTGTGTGTGTGTATCTGTGTAATGTGTGTGCGCGTGTGCGTTAATGTAATGTGTGTGCGCGTCTGTGAAATATGTTTGCGAGTGTTGTTTTTTTCATTTTATCTCGTGCACTATTGTTTTCCAACTATCATATATCTGTCTATCTATCTATCTGTCTATCTATCAATCTATTGGTATGTCTGTCTGATAGTCTATTATCAATCTAGTTATATTTAACTCTCTCTCTCACCTCGCCAATTCCATATATTTACTCTGTACGATCTTAATATGCATTAATTGTAACCAAGCCAAATGCATTTTTCATTTACCTGCACTGGAGACTCAGTGGCCGATTTTGTAATATTTGTCTTGTTTTACTATTTTGTTATTTGTATCATGGTATTCATTTAATGGCACTCATGATTTACTGGACAATATTATTACTTTTTCTGTGTTATATAATGTAGGTAGCCTATCTATTTATTCATATAATTGCATTCATGATTTAGTAGACAATTATATATATTTTCCCTCTCTGTTTTGTATTATATGCCTCTATCTATTCATTGATCTGCATCTCTCTCTCTCTTTTTCTCTCTCTCCCTCCTTCTCCCCCCACCCACACTCTCTCTCTCTCTCTCTCTCTCTCTCTCTCTCTCTCTCTCTCTCTCTCTCTCTCTCTCTCTCTCTCTCTCTCTCTCTCTCTCTTTTTCCACAGTCCTCACTCCTGCTCTGCCAATATTAGCTTTTTCCAACGAGCCCTTAATGACGTAATTGGGTTGTTAGCGGAGTTTAAGCGCTCATAAATTGGATGATTGTACGCGCTGAATGCTATAATGATCGTAGCAAAACATTTAAATATATCCCTACGTCCTTCTTCCCATTCCCGAGATTGTCTTTATCCCTCTGAGGATTATGACGCGTTTTAACAGATTTTTCTTGCTAATATTATACGATTTTATGCAGCTTAGGAAAGATCTCGAGCAATCAGACGGGTAAACATTTTCTCAATTAACCCTCTATCCCCACCGACCCTTCTTAAACTGAATACAATCGTAAAATGATGGTCATAATTAACTGTTACAATGAATCTTAAAACTCAAAGGCATATAAATAGGTAAATGGAGCTGTGAGTTTCGGTCAGTGTTGAGAGATATGCTGTTGTGGACATATGTTATTAAGGGGGAAGGGTTTATTTTGTGATCGATATATATATATATATATATTATGTTTATGTTTATTTAGTTTCCTCTCTAGACCTCGATCAAGCTTATAAAAACATTCCCAAGATCCCTCTTCTAGTTAGATTTGAACATTTGTCGGTAGAAAATATCCAAGACGGAGGCCGGTCCCTCCATAATTACAGGCTTGCTATTGCTCGCCAGGAAA